>PVIW01007424.1:53239-73181 GCA_004026585.1 Noctilio leporinus
GAAACCTGAAGCCAACATCATACTTAATGGACAAAAACTGAAAGCTTTCCCCCTAAGATCAGGAATGAGACAAGGCTGCCCACTTTCTCCACTTCTATTCAACATTGTCTTGGAAGTTCTAGCTATAGCCATCAGAGAAGAAAAAGGAATCAAAGGTATCCAAATTGGAAAGGAGGAAGTCAAACTGTCATTATTTGTAAATGATATGATAGTGTACATACAAAACCCAATGGGCTCCACCAAAAACTTACTCAACCTAATAAGCAAATTTAGCAAAATATCTGGGTATAAAGTCAATATCCAGAAATCAAAAGCATTTTTGTATACCAGTAATGAAACAACAGAAATAGAAGTGAAAAAACAAATCCCATTTGCCATAGCAACAAGAAAAATAAAGTACTTAGGAATAAACTTAACTGAGGAGGTAAAAGACCTGTACTCAGAAAACTACAGAACAATGAAGAAAGAAATCAAGGAAGATACAAATAAATGGAAGCATATACCATGTTTATGGATGGAAAGAATGAACATCATTAAAATGTCCATACTACCCATAGCAATCTATAGATTCAATGTAATCCCAATTAAAATACCTAAAACAAACTTCACAGAAATAGAAAAAATACTTCAAAAATTTATATGGAACCATACAAGGTTGGAGGAATCACAAAACCGGACTTCAAAGAATACTACAAGGCTACTGTCATCAAAACAGCCTCGTACTGGCATAAGAATAGACATATAGATCAATGGAACAGAATAGAGAACCCAGAAATTAACCCAGGACTTTATGGTCAACTAATATTTGACCAAGGGGGAAAGAATATCAAATGGAGTAAAAACAGTGTCTTCAATAAATGGTGTTGGGAGAACTGGACAGCAACATGACAAAAGATAAAACTAGACCACCAACTTACACCACACACCAGAATCAACTCAAGATGGATAAAGGACTAAACATAAGCAGTGCCACCATAAATGTCCTGGAGAAAAATATAGGCAGCAAAATTTTAGATATCCTATGCAGAAATACGATGACTGATACTTCACCAAGGGCAAAAGAAATCAAAGAACAAATCAACAAATGGGACTATATCAAATTGAAAAGTTTCTGTTCAGCTAAAGAAAATATCAGCAAAATTCAAAGGGAAACAATTGTATTGGAAAACATGATTGCTAATGATACCTCAGACCTGTGACCTTTGGGTTCGAAGGCCTGTGCCTTATCCACTGTGCTATGAGCCAGGGCTTGAGACAAGGGTTTGATCTCCAAAATATATAAAGAACTAATGTGACTCGTCACCAAGGAGACAGACAGCCCAATTAAAAAATGGGCAAAGGCCCTGGCTGGTAGCACAGTGGATGAGGCGCTGGCCTGCAAACCCAAAGGTAGCAGGTTCGATTCCTCAGCCAGGGCACATAACAAGGTTGCAAACCAGGTCTCCAGTCAGGTCTGTGGCTGGAGGCAGGTGAAACGCAACCATACATTGATGTTTGTCTCCCTCTCTGCCTCTCTCCTTTCCCCTCTTTCTAAAAATAATGAAATAAAATCTTTAAAAAGAAAAGTGGGCTAAGACCTGAATAGACAACTCACTGAGGAAGATATACAAAGGGCCCAGAGGCATATGAAAGAATGTTCAACATCATTAGTCATCAGAGAGATGCAAATTAAAACCACAATAAGATACCACCTCATAGGGGATGGATGTAATACAACAACAATAAAATTAAAAAAAAAAAAAAAAAGATACCACCTCACACCTGTCAGAATGGCAATCATCAACTAATCAACAAACAGCAAATGTTGGTGAGGATGTGGGACAAAGGGAACCCTCGTGCACTGTTGGTAGGAATGCAGGCTGGTGCAGCCTCTGTGGAAAACAGTATGGGGTTTCCTCAAAAAACTAAAAATGGAACTGCCTTTTGATCCAGCGATTCCACTACTGGGACTGTACCCAAAGAATCCTGAAACACCAATTCATAAGAACCTATGTACCCCTATGTTCACAGCAGCACTATTCACAATAGCCAAGTGCTAGAAACAGCCTAAGTGCCCATCAGTGGATGATTGGATCAAAAAACTTTGGGACATTCACACAATGGAATACTATACAGTAGAAAGAAAGAACAAACTTCTACACTTTGCAACAACATGGATGGAACTGAAGAGTATTATGCTTAGTGAAATAAGCCAGTCAGTGAAGGACAAATACCATATGATCTCACCCATTACAGGACAATAATGAACAAAACTAACAACAAGCAAAACAGAACCAAATATACAAATACAGAGAATAGGCCTTCAGTGGTCAGGAGGAAGGAGGTTAGGGGAAGGGGGGAGGAAGAAGCAAGGAAGGGGAGCAGCTTAGACAAGAACCTAGTATGAAGAAACCATGGACATGGACAACATGTGAGATTGACTTTGGGGGGAATGGTTGGGTGGGGAGTGGGACAGAGGAGAGCAGAAAGGGAATGGATGTATACAACAACAATAAAATAAAATAAAATAAAATAAAAACATTAAGACCACAAAAGAGCAAAAAACAAAGGTCACAGTCATTTTATGTAAGAAAAGTACCATAGGCATATCTATATAAATATAGATATATATTATTAATGTCATCATTAAAGACATATAAATTAAAATAAAATGCTTCACTTATTAAAAAAGAAAAAGAAAAGAAAACATAACCCCCATATATGCTCTCTACAGGAGACCCACCTCAGAACAAAGGATTCACACAGGCTAAAAGTGAAGAGATTGAAAAAAATCCATTCAAATAGACATGAAATAAAAGCTGGAGTAGCAATTCTTATGTCAGACAAAATAGACTTCAAAACAAAGCCCTTTTAAAAATGGGCATAGGACCCAAACAGATACTTCTCTGAGGAGAACATACCCAGGACTCACAGGCATATGAAAGAATGCTCAACATCACTAGCTATCAGAGAAATGAAAATTAAAACCACAATAAGATACCACCTCACACCTGTCAGAATGGCCATTATTAACAAATCAACAAAAAATGTTGACGAGGATGTGGAGAAACGGGAATCCTGGTGCACTGTTGGTGGGAATGCAGACTGTTGCAGCCACTATGGAAAACAGTAAGAAATTTCCTCAAAAAACTAAAAATGGAACCCCATTTGGACCCAGTGATTCTACTGCTAGGACTATACCCAAAGAATCCTGAAACACCAATACAGAAGAACCTATGCACCCCTCTGTTCATAGCAGCACTATTTACAATAGCAAAGCACTGGAAACAGCCTAAGTCCCCATAAGTGGATGAATGCTACAAAAACCTTTGCTACATTTTCACATGAAATACTACACAGCAGAAAAAAAGAAGGAACTCCTACCTTTAGCAACAACATGAATGGAACTGGAGAGTATTATGCTTAGTGAAATAAGCCAGGTGGTGAAAGACAAAAACCATATGATCTCACTGAATACAAGAGACTAATGAGTAAAACAAACAAGCAAAATAGAACCAGAGGTGTAGAAACAAGGAACAGACTTTCAGTGTACAGAGGGGAGGGAGGAGAAGGAGAAAGAGGCAAAGAAGGGGAATAGTTTAGTCAAGGAACTAATATAAATGACCCATGGACATGGACATTATGTGGGATTGACTCTGAGAGATGGGATGGGGAGAGTGGGGCAAATGAGAGCAATGGGGTAAAATGAGATAAATGTAATACCACAATAAATAAGTTTTAAAAGAAATTTTAAAAATAATTTTTTTAAAGATTTTATTCAATTATTTTTAGAAAAAGGGGAAGAGAGAGAGGCAGAGAGGGAGAGAGACGTCAATGTATGGTTGCTTTCCACCTGCCTCCAGCCACAGACCTGACTGGAGACCTGTTTTGCAACCTTGTTATATGCCCTGGCTGGGGAATCGAACCTGCGACCTTTGGGTTCGCAGGCCGGCACCTTATCCACTGTGCTACCAGCCAGGGCCTAAAAATAATTTTTTAATAAATAAATAAATAAAAATAATAAGCTTTCAATACAGGTAAACGTATAGATGAATCCTAAAAATATTGCTAAATGAAATAAGCCAATATGAAAAGACCATATACTATATGATTCCATTTTATGACATTAAGGAAAAGACAAAATATAGACAATAACAGGTCTGTGGCTGCAAAGTGTTCTGGGGAGAGGGGAGAGTTGAACAGGTAAAGCACAAGTAAATGTGAAGGAGGCAGTGAAACTATTTTGTATAATCATGTAATAAAGGATTTATGACACTATGTATTTGTTGCAACTGTGGAGAAATGCCTGGGTTTGGTAATATGGAAGATGAGTTTGGAGTATTCTGAAATGTTGCAAAGTAAAAATGTACACCCCTTAAAATCCATAACAATCTCAAAATGACACATCAGCCAACTCATCCAAAACCAAAATAATCTCAGCAAAGATAAATAAACTAGGATTATTTTATATATCCTAAAGTTTAAAATAAATACCCATGAATCAATATTAATACCAAAAAATGTTTGAATAATAAATAAATTGGTTAAATGGATAGATATATGTTAAACTGAATTACAAATAATCATATTAATACTTTGTACTCAAGGACATGAGGCATAATTTTCTATTCCTTAAGTATGAATGCTTGTAATAACTTTCTTCCAAAAAATACAAAATAGAAATGGAAAAAAAAATACTAACTATAGAAACATAACAAATAGTACCTCTGTGACCCTCAACCTCCAAACCCTTAGCTCAATCTAATAATGGCAAACTATAAGAAAAGTCTCAAGAAACTGACTTTCTACAAAATACCTGACCAACACTCCTTAAAATTGTCAAAGTTATGAATAACATGAGGAGTCACAGAGATTAGTAGAACAACAAAAAGCCTAAAGACACAAGATGATTAAAGATTTAATAAATGAATTAAAGTTATGTGATATCCTGTGTCGAACAATAGAAAGAATAAAAAAGACTCTAGGTAAAAATTCAATAACATCTAAATGCAATATAAATTTTAATACTTTAATGTTAATTATAAATGTTAAAATGTTATATGTTAATGTGTTAATAAATACAGCATGCTAATATAAAATATGAATAATGGGGAAATTGAGTTGAAATGTGACAGCTTTCTATACTTTTTAAATGATTTTTCTATAAATATAAAATTACTCTAAACTTGTTTGTTTTTCTCAAGTTAAAATTAAAACAAATATACAGAAAGTTGTATAACTGTTAAAGGTAAAAATTATTGAGACAAAGATAAAAAGAATGGGATTATTTTTTATATATTTTTCCTTATCATAACACTGATATGAAGATAGCCATAGACATTCAATCATAATTTATAAGAAATATTAAGCCATAAAATAGTATCTACATTGAGCAAATGATTTTGGTTTATTTGTAGCAGCACATTGAGTCAATCATGATGATTTGGTTTTATAATAAACATTTTGGACTATGCTGTCCCAGGTATTTAGATGTTTGTAGAGTTTGCCTTTTACATTGTTATTAGTATGTGTATTTGTTATTAAGTAATATATACACATACATATAGTCTGTCCAGAAAAAGCCAAGCCCTTGTTAATACAGTGAGAATGATTTGTAGGATTTCCATGTAACCTGGCTGCCAAGCCAAGGAGAGTGGACTGGAGTGTACACATGTAAACAATGATGACTTCACTGTGCTAGTCATTGGGGGCAGTAAACACTGGTGGGTGAGCATGTGTACTGTGTTGTCATTGCATTCAAAATGACTGAGTGAATAGACCAATGAATATGCATTCAGATTTTTCATTAAGGTTGAAAATTCCTCTGTAGAAATTATTCGCTGATTCAGAAGGCTGCAGCTACAGGCAACTGGTAATTGGATGTTTCATCAGTGTGCCCACTGCTGCTTCACATCTTGTGCAAAGTTTTTTGGTGAAACATCAAATTGCACAGGTGACTCAGCCCCACTGCAACTGAGATTTGGTGTTCAATTTCTGGATTTGCCCAAAGATAAAATAACCTTTGAAAAGAAAGAAATTTCAAACTGTCAATGAGATTCAGGAAAATATGGCAGGGCAACTAAAGGCAATTGAGAGAACTGTGTGAGGTCTCAATGTGTCTTCTTTGAAGGGGATTGAGGTGTCATTGTCCTATATCTTGTACCTTATATCTTCTACAGTAAATGTCTCAATTTTTCATATTGCATGGCTGGATAACTTCTGGACAAACCTCATATACTGACTTTTTAAATAGGGGCTCATATTTTCATATAATAGACTGATAAGGTAGGGAAAGTGAGGGAAGTGGAAGCTTCTAGCCCATGTAACACTATAGCTATTAAATTATTATTGCCCACATTTCTCTTTGAAAATAGTATATGCAATATTCATATAACTACAGGTGTAACTGACAATAAAAATATTTGAACCTCAGATGGTTTAAATTCATAAAGCAATTCCCTTGTAAGAATATGATGTAAGAAACAGACTTCTATGTATTCAGTAATAGATTTCTACAGTTGTCTTTGCAACAAATAAGTTCTTTAATGAATAAAACTGAAATAAATAACTAAAACCTACAAAAAGGCAATAACTACAAAAATAACTAAACTTTTCCTCACTTTAAAAGAAGTGTTTTTATAGAGACATTTGTTCTCAAGAATAAGGTCAAAGTATTAACTTATTACCTCTTCTCATTTTAACAGAAGAGAATAGCCTTTATTCTTGGCAGCTTTCAGAAAAGAATATTTTTCTCTCTTTCAAATTGCTATTTTGGAACTCAAAAACATAAATAAAGAGTTGACTATGCTAGAAATGAGAAGTCTTTTTTTTTTTCTTAAAAATGATTATTTCATATCAGTTTTGAATTGGTATTTGTCCTCAAGGGTGTGCCTCAATCATTCTGAAGGTCTTACCTTATACTGAAAGCAAATAATGCTCTTCACAATTTTCAAAATGGTAGATTTAGTAATAGCAATTATGGTTAAGTTAAGGTCCGAAAATCACAGAGATAAGGAGCTAGACACACCCAACTGCTGAATGACTGCTAGGCCATATCCTCTAGTTAAATAAAATAATAATAATAATAATAATAATAATAATAATAATTTCCCAAGCCCAGGAAATGTGTGACAGATACTCTGAGTTGATGGAGCTAACCTCTCCTTCCTTTCCTTCTGCCTTGTCTGACTGCTATACAGAGACTGTGGAGGGTACAGTCTTTTTATTCCTCCTCCTTGTGTAAGCCAAAAGGAAACTGAGACCCCTTCCTCTCTAAGTTTACCTGCCTGAGGTTGCTAGAGCCATTGCAAAGAGATACAGGGTATCTAGCTTCTTGCTATATCATTGATCCTGACTGCCTACCCCTGAGCTTGTTGAACAAGATAAAAAAAAAAAAAAAAAAAAAAAGCAGCTCTCTGTTTAAGCCACCGCTGTAATAATTTCTTACCAGCAACTGATGAGATCAGTAAGGTGAGATAGTGTGATAGTAGAAGTCAGTGATGTCTTTTAAATGATTAACACTCTACAGGCCCAAGTGAATACCATCAGAGATACTGAAGGAAATTGGAATAATAGGTAATTACAAAGTGTTTGAGCAAGAATCGAAGAATTATTTGAATACTTTTATTCTGTAATTATCAAAAAACCTGTGTGTGAAAAGTGATATTTTCATCCTATGTTCTTATTGAGAAGATGGAGCTTACAAGTTATATTAGTAATCTGTATATATGAAACTGTGCTCACACAACTGGTGAGTGAGGCACTTTCCTTTGTGACTCATCTATTCCGATTTAGAGGCTAACAGGCTAACTAGCCTGCTGAGGCTTCTCTGTCTCTGGCTTTCTTGTAATGTGGCACATATGCCTCATGTTGTTTAATTAATTTTTTACATCAGAACACATCATAACAGACATACAGTAAGTTTGGAAGTAACACATTTTCTAGTATAGAAGATAGAATCTAACTTGCAAATATGTCATATAGTAGCAATTTATCCATTCATACGCTCATTAAATAGATATTTACACACAAAATGTGCCAGTTATACACTATGCTCTTGGATTGTAAGAAGTAGAAATAAACATGGCCCTCCTCTCCTGAAACTTATAATGGTAATAATTTAAGATTCTAAGTTCAAATAATTGAATACATTTTTGACAAGCCAGCTAATTTAATGTTTTAAAAACTTAATATTTTTCTCTGATTAATCAATGTTAAGTATAATTCAACCTTCTAATTTCTTTTGTTTTTCTCATGTTGATATGTTAAGCTACAATTTCTAAATTCCTATTTGTCAAATGATAATAAAAACTAACTTCTACATGCCTAAGATATGAAAAATGTATTTAATTAAATTGCATCATTATTATGGTAAACCATTTATATCAATGTAATAATGTGTTAAGCAGTGTCAATTTGAACTTAATGTACAAGCTTCTCTAGGTTATTTAAGATCTTGGCTAATATTAAATTGACTTAAATATTGAAAATGTATAGAAGTCAAAAGAAATTCTAATTAATATAGAATAGAACTTTAAGTACTAAATACAAATTTAAGTTTACATACTTATTATTTTATATGCTATCGAGAAGGGTCTATCTTTGGGTTACGTTTATGAGAATAGTTGTTTTTGTCATTTTAAGCAGGAATGTATGGGGCTGTAGAAAAGAGTGTTATGTTTGTTCATGACCTTTGGTGATATGCTAAATAATAATTATGGCATCAGTTCTAACTCATCCACCCCGAACTCAGTTTTCATTTTTTTTTAATGAAATAATTGTAAGTATGTGGATGATTGAGAGTTTTAAAACAATAGAATCATAGAATGACAAGTATGTATATGTTTTTTCTTCCAAGTAAAGTGACAGATTTTTCCATAATATGAAAGAGACATATTAAGGACAAAACTTGGAAAATGAATTTTAAATGTCCTTGTTTATAATACCTGAGTCTGAAATAAAATTGCTTTAAAGTTTGGCAAATTTTACTTTATTTTGATATGTTACTCCTTTGTTTTATTGATTCATTATTTGCCTACAATGTGAAAAGTCAGTTTTTATCTTTTGTATATTGTACCTATATAATAGAAATTCCATATCTGACTTGAATAATTTTCTGTGTTGACTTTAATATAGCTTTGATTACTAAAAATATGAATTCATTCTAGCTGATATAGTGCTAAGACTATTTAAGCTTATATTACATCCCATGTCTTACTGTTATTTTGATTACGTAACCATATACTATTTCTCAGGTACTCATGATCTTCTTTTAAACAAATTCTCAAATATCCTCTAATAATTCTTTATATTTTGCCTTTCTAGTATTGTATTCTAAATTTAGAAAAAAAATAAAATGTTACATATGTCTTAAAATTAATTTTGATATTTCCCAAAGGGCCCCTGGTAAATCACAAAAATGTTTTCTTCCATCTTATAGAAAAATATTAGAAATAATTACATTTATTTAATAGGCTCTATACTTCTTAACTTGTTTCAACACAATGGCAAAAGCTGTGTGGAAAGAGTTGTTAAATCAGAAGAGATGCTCAACCATTGCTAAATACAGCTTGGGCTGTAAAAACAAAACACTACAGCTGACTTAAACAGCAGCGTACATTTATTGTCTCATAGTTCTAGAAGCTAGGAGTCCAAGATTAAGGTACTGGCACATTTGGTTCTTGGTAAAAATTCCCTTTAACTTGCAGGTGGTTGTCTTTTTACAATGTCCTCATGTGATCTTCTTGTATGTGTGCCCACACAACCCTGGTTTCTCTCTTTCTTATAAGAATATCAGGGCCCTATCTTTGTGATCTCATTAATCCTTAATACCCTCCTATTGTCCTTATCTCAAAATATAGTCACATTGGGAGTTAGGCCTTTAACATATGAATTGTTTGGGGACAATTTAATCTATAACAATTATTAAAATAAATATTTCATCAATTATACAATTAATAGGAAGATCATGAAGATTTCTCAATACTCTGGCTATAGTAGTACCTTCTAAGTTCAGAGAAAACATTAGTAAACCCTTATAAACTAGTTGTTTAGTGCACCTCAATAGAGAATTCCTCTTTCTCCATTGTAGTATTATTGTTTGTTATAATAAAATACCAAAAGACATTTTTAGAGAGGGGAAAGGAGAGAGGCAAAGAGGAAGAGAGACCACAATGGGTGGTTGCCTTTCACCTGCCTCCAGCTATGGACCTGGCTGGAGACCTGGTTTGCAACCTGATTCTGTGCCCTGGCTGGGTATCGAACCTGCAACCTTTGGGTTTGCAGGCCAGTGCCTTGTCCACTGTGCTATTAGCCAGGGCAGTTTTGGCCACCTTTAGGTAGTATTTCTCTTACACCAATGCTTATTACAAAACACTGATATAAGCCTAATTAGAATTTAAGTCTTCGATAAAGGACAGTCTCAGAACTTTGTGGATAGGTCAATGCCAGGAACTTTTAACTGTTGATACTTTTGGAATGACATCTGTGTAGGGGTATTTGTGATGACATTATTTAACAATTCTCAGATAGTGGCAGTAAAGAGAGTCAGGCTTCTAGGACACTCAGTGATCCAGAAGTAAATTTCCTTCATGAAAGTAGAGTCCTCCTGCAGGCAAGGATTAATTACATAGGTGTGAACTGACAAGGGAATGCAAGTTTTAGGGAATGTTGTTAATGTTGTTTTATGGTTCTAAGAGATACATAGCAAAGCCCTTTCTCTTTCTTTTTAAACAAATATAATTGTCAATTTCCTAAACTCTGTGAAGATGAAATAAAACATCTTTAGCCCTGGCTGGTAGCACAGTGGATAAGGTGCCGGCCTGTGAACCCAAAGGTTGCAAACCAGGTCTTCAGTCAGGTCTGTGGCTGGAGGCAGGTGAAATGCAACCATACATTGATGTCTCTCTCCCTCTCTGCCTCTCTCCCTTCCCCTCTTTCTGAAAATAATGAAATGAAATCTTGAAGAAAAAAAAAAAAGTTAAAAAAAATAAAATAAAAGAAATAAAACATCTTTAAAAGGTGTTTGGCCCTGGCTGGTAGCACAGTGGATAAGGCGCTGGCCTCGAACCCAAAGGTCGCAGGTTCAATTCCCCAGCCAGGGCACATAACCAGGTTGCAAGCCAGGTCTCTAGTCAAGTCTGTGGCTGGATGCAGGTGAAAAGCAGCCATACATTGATGTCTCTTTCCCTCTCTGCCTCTCTCCTTTCCCCTCTTTCTAAAAAAATAATGAAATAAAATCTTTAAAAAAATAAAAAATAAAATAATGAAGGGACATTCCATGTGAAGTCAATGCTCAAAACTTTTCCTAGAAAATCATCCAGTTACTTGGCTTACAAAGTCTCAGCCTTAGGTGGTAACAAAGGTTACTTCCTTGCATATCACATACCTTAGGCAATTTAAGCAATCACCCAAATGCATAGAAAATGCAGGTGAAGTTTCCTGGAGAGTAGTCATAATAGAGGCTTTTAAAAACCCCAATACAGAAATCCTTGTGAAAACTCTGTAAATGTATTTCCTGGCCTTAGTAGTAGTTTAATAATTCATTGATTTATATCTACAAAGCAAACTCAAGGATGTCTACAAGGATAATTTAAATTCTGCTTCTCTGTTATAAATAATCAGGTCAAATCTAATGAGACTTGGCTTTTTGTGATCAGGAATTATCATTAGAAATTAATTTCATAATGAGTGGGAAAATTTCTCAGGAAATGAACAGCAGAAATTACTGGGTGTCCTTTCAGTGAAATGCTGTGGGTGAGTCAATCAAAATCTCAGGTGAATATCTGATTCTATAGGAACATACATCTTTGGTTGTTTTATAATTCTGTAAAGATACAGCTTAAATGGTAAAAAGAACTAATAGTAATGCAAATGTTTCCTTCCAGAGGTGTACAAATAATAACTGTTTATGGCAATTCAAATGCATTTTATTATAGAGAAAATATCTCTTTATGTTAAATTCTTTTTGCAACCAGTTGTAACATCTTACTTCTCTCATTAACATGTCTCCAAGGAAACAAAGTAGAAATAGTTAGAACTGTAAAAAGAAAACCAGGAAACTGTGGTATTAATGTCTCCAAAGAGAAGGAGTACTTTCAAAAAAGATGAGGGTTTAAGGGCTTCTAATGTTTCTGAGAGACTAAGTAGGATAAGGAAAGAAAAATACAGAAGAAATGTTTTAATGGAGTGAAGGGGCAGAGGGAGATTATGTCAGTTCAGGCATAAGTAAAAGAAATGTTGGATATGAGTATTGACAGCTGTGATATAATAAAAAAAAAAAAATACAGTATATTTGGTCTTTGTCCCTAGTTCCTGGCAGAGTGTCTAAAACCCTTGGAATTTCCTGAGTAATAGGGGTATGCTTTGTTATTCATAACAAGTCCTTTTCTACTACAGAAAGTCCTCACTTTATGTAGTCCTCATGGGTTCTTATAAACTGCTAATGGATATAAACAGAGTCAAGTTCCTGCTGCCTACTTATGTTCACAAAAACATCATCAAAATTCTAAATAAAGACCCCAAACACTTTCAATATTAAACACAGAAATAATTTTGAGCTATACATTTATTTTAAAAGATGAATAAAAACAAGTAAAATAATTTTCTCCAACCTGCTGATTCCATTTCAGGGCTGAGGGTGGCCAGAGTCTGTTCAGGCAACTCAGGGACCAAAGTGGGACTCAATGCAGGACAGATGGCCTTCCATCACAGGACACACTCACTTACCCACATCCACATTCACTCAGATTAGGACAATATAAATAGTGATTCACCTTACACACACATCTTTGGGGCATGCTTGGAAACCAGAGAACTCAGGGAAAACCCATGCAGACATTGCAAAAACATGCAAATTCCACACAGACAGTGGCCCTGGCCAGGAATAGTGTTTTATTTGTTTATTTGTTTTTTGCTTTGTTGTTGTTGTTCTTTCTCCTCGCATTATAAAGAAAAAAATATTGACATGACTTTATTTGAAAACCTGCTGTGTACCTGAGATTATGCTAATGAAATAACTAGTGGGGTGCTAGATTGCTTCAGAATAGGGGTTGATCCTCAGAGAGATCAAATAAATGTGTCAAGGCTAGGAACATCCATCCCTACCCCCAACATTTGGGGAAAGGAGGAAAACTTGAAATTGGGATATAGAAATTGTTGAACAAAGTTTTGGAGAACTTTTGGGTTGGTAAACACATTTCTGTTTCTGGAAGGAGGCATAACCAGAGATGACATGGAAGCTCTTAATTACCTCTCCTTCCAGACATGCCCTTGGCATCTCTCCCATCTGGCTTTTCTGGGCTTTCATTGTTTATAATAAACTGGTGATTGTGAAGTATGGTGTTTTTCTTAGTTCTGTGAGTCACTCTACCAAATTATCAACTTGAAAGGGAACTGTAGCAATCCCAAATTTATAGTTAGTTGGGCACACCTTTAGTACCTGGCATTTAAAGTAGGGGCAATCTTGTGGGACTGAGTCTATGTCCTGTGGAATCTTCTCTAATTTTGGGTTGTTAGTGTCAGAATTAAATTAAATTGTAGACACTTAGTTGGTGTCAGAGAATTGAATGGTATTGGAAGAAACCACACAACAGCTTTTATGAGAAGATTATTTTCATAAAGAAATAATGATACTGCAATAATAGAATGGAAATACAGGGATACAGGTACATGTATAAACCAATGATATCTTGTCCTTTGTACCTTTTTCAGTGAGTTTATAGGTATTCTTTACTTGATCCTCACCAAAGTCCTGTAAGATAGGGAGAGATAACACTATCCTTCATATATTGCAAAAGAAAAGAGAATCCCCAGGAAGTTAGGTAGTTTGTTTAAAGCTACATAACTATTACACAATGAAGCAGAACATTAATCCTATTCTCTAGCTTGTTTCAAACTTTGACTCTAAAAGATATAAGCTTTGATTTAGCTCAAAAGCCAATTTAAACCATAAAATGAAGAAAATCTGGCTCAGCAGCTGGGACTATGCTGTGAAAGTCCAATAATGGAATCTTAATTTTATGACATTGAGTTAATCTCAAAGTCCATAGCAGAAGAAGAATTGGCTCCAGTGTGGGCTGGGCTGAACATAACCTAATGGGAAGAATCTGTGCCACAATGCACAAGGCTTCTGGAAAAGGCTGTGAACAAAAAAGTCAAGGAAGCAGAGAGAAGTTTGGAATCTCATACAGTCTGTGCACCTTGTCACCTGGGAAGAAGAAAAAAAAAAAGAGAGAAAGAAATCAAGAAATTATAATTGCTTTTAAAAATGCAAAGAGCTATTGTGTCAGAGAGACATATATTGAATTTATGCTATTCTAGTGGACAAAGCATGTATCAATTGATTCAAATTAATATAAAAAATTATTTTCTAACAACCATAAGTGCACATTAGTGAGATGGACTGACTAAGAGTTACTGAAGTTTCTGCATTTTTGATTTGGGAGATATTCAAGATGATTTTGGTTGATAAAATGTGAGAAAAATCATAGTGCCTGCTTATAAATTTCTTGAGAGTTTATACTAAAATCATTCCCATATTTATACTCTGATTCATGAAAAGTTATTTGAGACTCTAAATGTTAGTAAGTTTTGGTTAATAATTCAACTTTGAATTCAACACATTAAGTCAAGCAAAATTACCATTTAAAGGCACAGTACAGTTTAAACTATAGTTGGCCCTTGAACAACGTAGTGTTTAGGGGCACTGACCCAGTGCAGTTGAATATCTCCTTATAATTTTTGAATCCTGAAAAACTTAACTAATCCTCAATCTTCAGTGTCAGCAAGGGATTGGTTCCAAGATACTCTGCAGATACCAAGATTCATGGGTACTAAAACTCATATGTAAAATGGCCTAAAACTATGCATATGGTCTGCCTTCCACAAATGTCCAACCATGGATAGAAAATACTGTTTTCAAAGCATGTTTGGTTGACTCCTTGGAGGCAAAACCTGGGGCTAGAGAGAGCCAACTGTATCCTTATTTTTTAAAATCCAAGTATAAGTGGAACCATGCAATTTAAGCCCATGTTTTTCAAGGGTTAAATGTATTTTCATTTCTTGTAAAATAGCAAGTTTTAATGGAAATAAATGTGATGAATTTTATGCTAAAAAACCAAAGTGGATCAGGTTCTTACCACTTATCATTTATTCTGATAAATAAATATATTTTTGTGGTGGTTCAGTATTGAATTCTTCATCAATTGTGTAGGAAAGCTATAATTTATGTGGAGAAGTCAAGATAGAAACAACCCAAGCCTGTTTAATTTGAGTAAATTTACTAAAATATAAAGATTTTGGAAAAATTCTTTCTATATAATGGCAACATACGGCTTTATTTTTTAAATCCTAAGTGAATTTAAAATATAATGTATATGGACTGAATTTTTATGTTCACTCAAAATTCATATGCTGACACTCTAACCTTCATGTAATTGTACAATATTATAGAATTTGGAGATTAAGTCTTTGGGGGAAAATCAGGTTTAGATGGGTTCATGAGGATAGGGTCCCCATAATGCAATTATTGTTCTTTTAAGAAGAGACATGGCCCTAGGTGGTATGGCTAAGTAGATTGAGCCCCATCCAGCGAACTAAAGGGTTGCTGGTTCATTTCCAGTCAGGGCACATGCCTAGGTGGTAGGCTAAGTCCCTAGTTGGGGGCCTGCAGGGGGCAACCACACACTAATGTTTATCTCCCTCCCTTTCTCCATTCTTCACCTTCTCTCTAAAAATAAATAATTAAAATTGTTAAAGAAGAAGAAGAAGAAGAAGAAGAAGAAGAAGAAGAAGAAGAAGGAGAAGAAGAAGGAGGTCACTGCTCCAATTCCCAGTTAGGGCACATAACCAAATTGCCAAGCAGGTCTCCAGCCAGGTCTGTAACTGGAGGCTGGTGAAGGGAACCATACATTGATGTTTCTTTTCCTCTTTTCCTTTGTCCCTTACCTTCTCTCTGAAAATAATGAATAAAATCTTAAAAAAAAAAAGGAGAAGAAGAAGAAGAAGAAGAGACATGAAGAGCCTGCACTCTCTGTCCCTGAAACACTCAAAATGTCACCAACATACATATGGAAAGATGTTCCGAGTCACTACTCATCCTAAAAATGCAAATTAAAACCACAACAAAATATCACCACACACCTATCGCAATGGCTATCACTAATAAATCAATAAACAAGTGCTGGTGAGGATGTGGAGAAAGGAGAACCCTAGTGTACTATTGGTGAGAAGGCACACTGATGCTGACACTATGGGAAACAGTAATGGCGATACCTTAAAATATAAAAAATGGATCTTCTTATGACCTAGTGATTTCACATCTAGTAATTTATCCTAAGAAACCCAAATCACTAATTCAAAAGAATGCACATAATCCTATGTTCATTTCAGCATTATTTACAATAGCCAAGATTTGGAAGTAGCCGAGGTCCATTTACACAATGGACTACTACTACTTGGTCATAACAAAGAAGGAAGTCTTACCTTTTGCAACAGCATGAATGGACCTGGAGAGAGTATTATTCTAAGGGAAATAAGCCAGTCAGAGAAGGGCAAGTACCGTATGATGTCAGGCATATGTGAAATCTAATGGACAAACTGAACTAACAAGCAAAACAGAGACAGACTCATAGATAGAGAGCAGACTGGCAGTTCTAGAAGTGGGGGGAGGATTGGTGAGGGGATTGGAGATATTCTGGAAAAAAATAAAAAGAACTCATGATCAATGACAATAATGTGGTAATTGCAAAGTGGGAGGAGATAGGGAGGGGTGGAAGAAGGTATGGGGGGTATAATTTGTGATGGACAAAATTAGAGGTCATGTACGCACACAGCAGGAGTTGGCTGTCTACTGATCAAGAAGAGAATCCTCAAATTCAAATTTGCAGCAGCCTGATATGGAACTTCTAGCCTTTAAGGAAATTAGAAAATATTTATGTATATAGTTTAAACCATAGTTTATGTCTGTGGGATTTTCTTTTGCCTGCTCAAGCAGATTAATATAATGTTTTCAAATTTTTAAGTCAAACTTTAACCTCTTCAAGATAATCTTATAAATCATTAAAACTGCAAATGGGGAGAGAAGATGGCAACAGAGTAGAGAGCAGTGCTGATGGTGTTCTCCAGTACCAAAGCAGCTAGAGGACAAGATAAGGAGCATGAGACATCTTCAGGACCCTAGGAATTGGAACAGGCAGCATCTGGACACAGGGGAGCACAGCCCAGAGGCAGAGGAGGCCAGCAGGACAGTAGGTGAGGCATTCCCGACTGACCGGCCAGTGGCCGGTGGCAACCACACAGGCCCCCAGGCTCTGCAAAAACAGCAAACAGTGAGCTGGAGAGCTGGGAACTAGTAACAGGGGCAACTGACCCGCTGTTGCTGGAGACAAAGGCCGCACCGCCCACGCCTGGGAGGGGCTCATCACAGAGGCCTCTTAAAGGACTTCTCAGAGAGCTGGTTGGCTTGGAGGAGTGGTGCCCCCCCAGAAGGGCGGGACAGTGCAGGCAGACAACAGACAGTGTTGACGGACAGGCCCGGGCTCCTCCCGGAACTGCGGGGGTGGGGCCAGTTGTCACAGGGACCAGCGAAGTTGCCGGCTGCCCTGCAGGGGTGCTGGGTGCTCATCACAGACAGGAACCTCCCCCAGGAGTGGGAGGGGGCTCCCTGCAGGCTCCAGAACACCAGCAGCCCTAAAAACCAGCCAGGTTGCGGAAGGCCCAGCCTACCTGGGGGCAGACACTCAGAATCAGCCCCACTGTGACCATCAGAGGCCCTGCCACGTGCCAAGACTGGCTAGAATATAGACAATAGACTATAAAGTCCTCACCAAGAAAAAGAGGCAGCCTCAGGAAAGAGATTGCTGCCAATCTCATGCACCTGAGTTATACCGAGAGCAATATGAACTATTAATCCCCAACATATCCTTTGCAAAAATTACTTCTCGCATATTCTTAATCCCACCCATACCTCAATCCACCTAAATAACCAAGACCCTCCCCCTACTATCGAATTAAAGTCTGCTCACTCTGTGGCTATAACGCATTCCCAGTCCTCAATCTAAGTATTCCTCCCTTCCCCAGCCCTTCTAAACCCTTTCTTTATTCTTTTCTTCCTTTCCCCCACCCTTTTCTTTTTTTTTTTTTTAATTTTTCTTTTCCTTTTCTTCCTGGTAAAACCCACAGGTTCTGGCTCCACCTGGACCAATCAGAAATCATAAAGGTGAACAGACACCTAAACCTTTTCTTTATTAATATTGATTTCTCTTTCTCTTCTGACTTTCTCCCTTTTTTTCTTTCTTTTTCTCCCTCTGCTAAAAGCCCTCAGGCCCAGGCTCCATCTGGACCAGTCAGGGATTATTAAGGGTGAACAGCCATCTAAACCCTTTCTTCTTATTATTATTATCATTTTTATTTCTTTTTTCCTTTTGCATTTTTTTGGTTTGGTTTGATTTTTTTTTAATTTTTGTTTTTGTTTGTTTGTTTTGTGTTTTTTTTTTTTTTTTCTGTTTCTGCTAAAAGCCCACAGGCCCAGAATACAACCAGACAGCCCAAATAAAGGACACACCAAGAACAGCAAGTGGAGAAAATCTGGGAGACAGCAACACTGAACTACACAAACCTCCTATCACAGAAGGGTGCTCAACTAAGGCAAGGAAGCAAAGCAGGTTAACCCAAGGAAAGAACAAAAATAAATAAATAAATAAATAGCAAGCAAGAACAGACATCCAAAATGGGGGAAAAAAGAATCAGTCCATCACTAAAAGGAAAGGAAGAATCCCCAGAAAGAACACAAAATGAAACAGAGGCACCTCGAATATCAGATAAGGAATTCAAAAGAATGATGATAGAGAAGCTCAGTGAGATCAGCCACATCAAAGAAAACTGTAAACAACTCCAGGAGAACTACAAAGAACTCCAGGGAAATTACAAAGAACTCCAGGGAAGTTACAAGGAATTTACTGAGAACTAAAACAGCATGAAAAAGGACATGGAAACTATTAATAAGTGCCAGCAGGAAATGAAGAATACAATTTCTGAATTGAAGAATACAGTAGAAGGAATCAACAGTAGGCTAGAGGAAGCAGAGGACCGGATCAGCGAGTTGGAGGATAATGTAGACAAATACTCCAAGACAGTACAAGAGAATCAAAAAAGGCTGCATAAGAATGAAGAGGGGTTAAGAGAGATACAGGACAACATGAAACGTAACAACATCTGTATCGTAGGGATACCAGAAGGAAAACAGAAACAAGGAATGGAAAACCTGTTCAAAAAAGTCATGATAGAAAATTTCCCTAACATGATGAGTGAAAACATGAATACAGTTCAGGAAGCACAGAGGGTCCCAATGAGGATCAACCCAAACAGACCAACACCAAGGCACATTATTATTAAAATGGCGAATTTCAAAGACAAAGAGAGAATACTAAAAGCATCAAGAAAGAAAAGACAAATAACATACAAAGGGGCTCCAATAAGGCTATGAAATGATTATTCAACAGAAACAATTCAAGCCAGAAGGGAATGGCAAAAAGTATTTCAAGTCATGGTCAACAAAGGCCTACAACCAAGAATACTCTACCCAGCAAGGCTCTCATTCAAGATGGAAGGAGAAATAAGGAGCTTCCCAGACAAAAAAAGACTGAAAGAATACATCTCTACCAAACCAGCATTGCAAGAAATGCTAAAGGGTCTGCTCTAAAAATAAGTAAATAAATAAAATGAAGAAACAGAGAAAGCCAAAGAGGAATACAGACACAAAGGGAAAAAATGGCAATGAATAAGTATCAGTCAATAATCACCTTAAATGTAAATGGATTAAATGCACCAATCAAAAGACATAGGGTAGCCGAATGGATAAGACAACATGACCCACATATATGCTGTCTTCAAGAGACCCACCTCAGAACAAAAGATCGACACAGATTGAGAGTGAAGGGATGGAAAACTATATATCAAGCAAATG
>PVIW01007425.1:0-73050 GCA_004026585.1 Noctilio leporinus
CCCCCCCCCCCCCCCCCCAGAAATCAATGCCACTTGTTGTTCATGTCCATGGTTCTTCCATGCTAGTTCCTTGACTAAACTGCTCCACTTCTTTGCCTCCTCCTCCTCCCTCCCATTCCCCACCACCACCTCCCTCTCCCCTCTGCCTACTGAAGGTATATGCATTGTATTCATGTATCTGGTTCTGTTTTTCTTATTTGTTTGTTTTGTTTATTATTGGCCTGTAATGGGTAAGATCATATGACATTTGTCTTTCACTGACTTGCTTATTTTACTAAGCATAATATGTTGTAGTTCCATCCATGTTGTTGCAAAGGTTAGGAGTTCCTCCTTTCTTTCTGCTGTGTAGTATTCCATTGTGTAAATGTACCAAAGTTTTTTGATCCAATCATCCACTGATGGGCACTTAGGCTGTTTCCAGCACTTGGCTATTGTAAATAGCGCTGCTATGAATATAGGGGTACATAGGTTCTTATGAATTGGTGTTTCAGGGTTCTTCGAGTATAGTCCTAGTAGTGGAATTGCTGTATCAAAAGGCAGTTCCATTTTTAGTTTTTTAAGGAAACTCCATACTGTTTTCCACAGTGGCTGCACCAGCCTACATTCCCACCAACAGTGTACCAGGGTTCCCTTTGCTCCACATCCTCGTCAACACTTGTTGTTTGTTGATTTGTTGATGATTGCCATTCTGACAGGTGTGAAGTGATATCTTATTGTGGTTTTAATTTGCATCTCTCTGATGACTAGTGATGTTGAGCATTCTTTCATATGCCTTTGGACTCTTTGTATGTCTCCCTCAGTGAGTTGTCTGTTCAGGTCCTTTGCCCATTTTTTAATTGTGCTGTCTGTCTCCCTGGTGTTGAGTCGCATTAGTTCTTTCTATATTTTGGAGATCAAACCCTTGTCTGAGGTATCATTGGCAAATATATTTTCCCATACAGTTGATTCCCTTTGAATTTTGCTGGTGTTTTCTTTAGCTGAACAGAAACTTTTCCGTTTGAAATAGTCCCTTTTATTGATTTGTTCTTTTATTTCCTTTGTCCTTGTTGAAGTATCAGTAAACATATTTCTGTGTAGGATATCTAAAATTTTACTGCCTATATTTTTCTCCAGGACCTTTATGGTGGCACTGCTTATGTTTAAGTCCTTTATCCATCTTGAGTTTATTCTGGTATATGGTATAAGTTGGTGGTCTTTTTTTTTTTTTTTAAGATTTTATTTATTATATCCAGAAAGAGGGGAAGGGAGAGAGGCAGAGAGGGAGAGAGACATCAATGTATGGTTGCCTTTCACCTGCCTCCAGCTATGGACCTGGCTGGAGACCTGATTATGTGCCCTGGCTGGGAATCGAACTATTGATCTTTGGGTTCATAGGCCAGTGCCTTATTATTCTCTTAAGTGAATTAATTATTGGTCTATTCATCCCCCAACCTCGTTTCCAGTATTAGTTTCTTAGTACTTTTTTTTTGTTTATAGGTAGTAAAAAACACAATGTTTAGGCTTCCATTTGACTCCTCGCAGATTTTACTATAATTTAGTAATATTTCTCCTCTATTATACATGGTCATTAAAAATTTTATTCTTTTATTTATTTTAGAGGGAGAGAAAAAAGAAAAAAAGAGAGACATCGATTTGTTGTTCCTCTTATTGATGCATTCATTCATTGGTTGCTTCTTGTATATGGTGTGACCAGAAATTGAAACCACAACCTTAGTGTATTGGGATGACTCTCTAACCTTACCTGGTCAGGGCTACATTATCATTTTTAAATTTGGGATAAAGTCTACTTCTTTTGATCTCTAGACATGTTTTTCTAGTTACTGAGTTTTTTGTATCAACAGTGATTAAAACACATTAAACATATGTACTCAAGACAGATGGAAAAGGCATTTGTGAATGAGAGTATAAATTTTTGGGTGGTGTTGCAAAGTTTCTTTGAGCTCCAATATTATGAAATATACTATATTAAAAAAGCAGCAGTGAACTTAATATGTCATAGGAAGATTATTCTCTCCTGGGGCTGGAGAATCTGGGAATTTCATCACAGGGTTCTAACTGAGTTCCTTTCCACTGTTGTAAACCTTTCCGCAAGGGTCACATGAAGAATAATTAAACAGGTTGTTATTTTCACTTCCAGTAAGAATAATAACAAGGGGTAATGATCGTTGCAGACTTGTTCTGTGTCAGGTGCTGCATTAAGCTCTTTATATTCATCAACACATTTAATACTCTCAACAATGCTGAAAGTAGATATATTGTTATCCTAATTTGATAGGAAAGCTCAAAGAGGTTAGTTAACTTGCCCAAGACTACACAACTAGACAGAGTCAAAATTCAAACCTAGACCATGTGGCTTTGGCATCCATGTTAATAGCCATTTTGTTACATGTTTTTCTAAGGTAGTGTGAGTGAAATGCTCTTCAAAAGTTGGGAGAAATTCTGGTCAAATGAAAACATCCTAGCCATATCATGAAATATTTCAGTAAGTCATTTAGATGCTGCATTTTTGCCTAAACTTGAAGAGGGTGAAATTATCTCTCTTGCGTATCAAAGCAGCTGCCATCAATACTAGATCCAAGGCCACATACTGCTCATGTCCACCCATCATGCAGTCCCAATTCCTTTTGGTCCTAAGTCCAGTATGGCAACTCTTCAAGATCAGTTGATTGTGAATCTTAAGGAAAAACAAAGCCCCAGAATAAGATTATGTTTGGGTTAGTGGGTTAGTACTGTTGGAATAGCCTGTACCACTAGCATCTTAATGAAGGTCTTGGCAGATAAACTTCCTCTTGTTGATGTCATTGAGGACAAATTGAAGGAAGAGGTGATGGGTCTCTAATATGGCAGGCTTTTTCTTAGAACACCAAAAAGTTGTTGCTAGCAAAGACTGTGACTGCAAACTCCAATCTGTTTATTATGACAGCTTGGGCATGTCAACAAGAGGGAGGGAGAAGGCAGCCTTAATTTGGTCCAGTATAATGTGAACATCTTTAAATTCATCATTCCTGATATAAAATACATCCTCAACCCAAGTTGCATATTGCAGGTTGCAAGTTGTTTCCAATCCAGTGGATATCTTGACCTATGTGTCTTGAAAGATAAATGGCTTTCCCACAAACCATGTTATTGAAAGTGGCTGCAGTCTGGATTCAGCTTAGTTCCATTGCCTGCTGGGGGAAAGGTCGGGCATTCACCCATTAAGCTGCCATGGGTAGGACCTTGGGGAGCATGGAGACGCTAGTGTGCCTTTATGGAGTGGAGTGAATGTTGCTGGTGTCTCCCTGAAGAATCCATATCCTGATTTAGGCACTGATAACGGATAAGGAACAATAGAAAGAAGTTCACAAACAGATGGCTGGCAATGCTTATGAGGTGATCAAACTGAAAGGCTACATATCCTGGGCCATCGGATAATCTGTGGCAGATTTGGCAGGAAGTATAATGAGTTGTAAGCAGGTGTATCCAATTTCCATCATGATTAACGGTCTTTATGGAATAAAAGAAGATGTCTTAGTTTTCTATTTATACTGAGACAGATGGAGTGTTAGATGTTGTGACTGTGGCTCTTATACCTGAGAAAGAGGCCCATTGACAGAAACATGCAAATAACACTTCCAGGGATCCTAAGAGAGCTGCAGTTTTAAAGTCTTCTAATGTACCACCTCACTAGGCTCCACAGGATTTTAGTTGGAGGTTGTGCATATTGCCTCTTTTTATCTGATTGGTGACTAAAGCAGTGATAAACCAGCCCAGGAAAAAACATCAGTTTCCTAAAGGTAGAAATAATAATGGTTTAAAAACCCTGCATCTACATCCTGATGCTGGTGGTACTTGTGAAGTACTAAACTAGTTAGTGTGAAGTTGTTCCACCTCCTCAAAGACAACACTGCTAGTAATTGCATGCACTACAGTTACCCTTCAAATTAGATATGTGTTCACTGTATTATGTAACTTATGGTTCCTTTACCCAATGTGCCTAGTCCAATTTTTTTTTCACTTAATCACATCCTGGGATCAGTGTGTATAAATTCAATATTGCATGTCTTGTACACAGTTGTTCTAGAGGATCTTATTTTGTGTACTAGATATAGCAGAATAGTGTACATTGCCATATAATGTAAAAAGTAAAGCTACATATAAATAATGCTGTTAACTATCCAAATGTTCATACCAACTAAAACACCAAATAAACCTTGAACAGTGAAAAAAAATGGTTTCCTTGGTGTTAAAATATTCTAGCCAAAACTGATGTGCCATGGAAAGTAGAGTGCCTGTCCCTAAACTGCTCATGTTTGCAATAAAAGGATAATCCATTTGAATTGGCTGTATTAAGCAGAAGAAATAAAGCTTGACTGAAGAAGAACTTCAAGGGAGAAGACACACATGCACCTTATGTGCTGTGGCTTCAATTGGCCCCACTTGAGGCTGCTGCACTCAGGCCAAGAGTCACAGGTACTTGGAGGAGGATGCTGTGGGCAAGGACTGACTTTGGGACTAGTATAGGAAAGGATGATGGGGGAGGGAACAGGGGCGATAGATTATTACTTAATCTATATTCAATCTGTTAAAA
The DNA here is from genome assembly GCA_004026585.1 of Noctilio leporinus. NCBI lineage: Eukaryota > Metazoa > Chordata > Mammalia > Chiroptera > Noctilionidae > Noctilio > Noctilio leporinus. The sequence goes on from PVIW01007425.1 coordinate 4,571, forward strand.
TTGTGTGTGTGTGTGTGTGTGTGTGTGTGTGTATGCCCCAATTTCTTATCCTTACTAGCTCACAGTGCTTTCTTTACCAATAGTCTCCCTGAATCACTGCTCAGTTATAAACATTGCAAGCCCCAAAGTGAGGCTCTGAGAAGATGCCCAGGTTTCTAATATAGAACTGTTGTACCATCATAGGGATGGTGAACCCTCACCTCTGCTGTCCTCAAAGCTATGACTTTATTTGACCTAGAGTGATGACAAGTTGAAAAGTAGTAAACTGTGTTCAGCTGGACCTCTTATCATTTTTTAAAAATATTTTATTGATTTTGTTGTTACAGTTGTACCAATTTTCCCCTCTTATTCCCCCTCTACCCAGTACCCCACATTCCCTCCAGCAGTGACTCCTTTAGTTCATATCCATGTGTCATGCATATAAGTTCTTTGGCTTCTCCATTTCCTTTACTTTTCTTAACATCCCCCTGTCTGTTCTGTAGCTAATATGTACTTCCTTTTATTTTCTTTCACATCCAGACATTTCACCATTTAATTACTGCCTTCTGTCCGCCTCTTAAATCATATTAATACAAAGTTTTCTCTTCATCATTGCAGAATGCTTATGTTAATTCATCTGTTTAAAGAATTACTTTTTAAAGTAATATTGGTTGCAATATTACCAAACACATGCAAATACATTAACACACATACATATTTTTACAAATATTTAAAGTACATATGACTTTTGAAGAGTTAATACAAAAAAATTAAAATATGTCAACAACAAAAAGATGGCGACAGAGTAGACAGCAGTACTGATGTGTTCTCAAGTACCAAGCAGCTAAAGGACAAGATAGGGAGCGTGAGACGTCTTCAGGACCCTAAGAATTGGAGCGGTCAGCATCTGGACACAGGGGAGCACAGCCCAGAGGCAGAGGACAGTAGGTGAAGCATTCCCAACCAACCGGCCGGCTCTGGGCAATGGCGGCTCTGCCCAGAGGGGCGCGTTTGACTGAGGCCAGCTCTGGGCTCCCTGGCAACTAGAAGTCTCAACAGTGAAGTGCGGGCAGTGAGGGCAAACACCTTAGGGAACCCGGAATTGAACTCTTGCAGGGGAGGGACTGTGTGAGAGACTGGCACCCGCAATGGGGGGAGGAGGCTCCTCATGGGGCTAGAGACAGAGGAGAAGAGTCCTGCGGGTGGGGGAGCAGGGAAGTGCACTGGCCGGGGCAGAGAGAGGGCCAAAAAAGGTGCTGCTGGGCCACCAGGGAAACAGCGGCTAGAAGCCCCTGCGAGGGGGAAGTCTCAGCTCTGCGCAACCACACAGGCCCCCAGGCTCCGTGGAAATGCCAAACAGCGAGCCGGGAACTAGTAGCGGGGGGTAACTGACCTGCCATTGCCAGAGACAAAGACTGCACCGCCCATGCCTGGGAGGGGCTCATCACAGATGCCTCATAAAGGACTCCTCGGAGAGCTGGTTGCCTTGGAGGATTGGTGCCCACCCCGGGGGGGGGGGCAGTGTAGGTGGACCCCGGGCAGAGTTGACAGACAGGGGCGGCCTCCTCCCAGAACTGCGGGGGCAGGGCCAGTCATCACAGGGACCAGCGAAGTTACCGGCTGCCCTGCAGGGGTGCTAGGTACTCTTTTTTTTTTTTAATATTTTATTTATTATTTTTAGAGTGGGGAAGGGAGAGAGACAGAGACAGAAATCAATGTATGGTTGCCTTTTTCACCTGCCTCCAGCTATGGGCCTGGCTGGAGACCTGGCTTGCAACCTCATTATGTGTCCTGGCTGGGGAATCGAACCTGCAACTTTTGGGTTCGCAGGCCGGCACCTTATCCACTGAGCCACCAGCCAGGGCGCTAGGTACTCTTCATGGGCAGGAACCTCCACCAGGAATGGGAGGGGGCACCCTGCGGGCTCCAGAATACCAGCAGCCCTAAAACCCAGCCAGGCTGTGGAAGGCCCAGCCTACCTGGGAGCTGACACTCAGAATCAGCCCTAACTGTGACAATCAGAGGCCTTGCCACGCACCAAGACCAACTAGAATATAGACTATAAAGTCCTGACCGAGAAAAAGAGGCAGCCTCAGGAAAGGAATTGCTGCTAATCTCAAGCACCTGAGTTATACCAAGAGCAATATGAACTATTAATCCCCAACATATCCTTTTCAAAAGTTACTTCTCACATATTCTTAATCCCCTCCATACCTCAATCCACCTAAATACCCAAGACCCTCCCCCTACTCTTTGGGTTCGCAGGCTGGCACCTGATCCACTGTGCCACCAACCAGGGCCCCTCCCCCTACTCTTGAATTAAAGTCTACTCACTCTGTGGCTACAATGCATTCCCAGTCCCCAATGTAAGTATTCCTCCCTTCCCCAGCCACCTAAACCCTTTCTTTATTCTTTCCTTCCTTCCTCTTTCTTTTCTTTTTTTGTTTTCTTTTTTCTTTTCCTTTTCTTCCTGGTAAAGCCCACATGTTCTGGCTCCATCTGAACCAATCAGAAATCATAAAGGGTGAACAGACATTTAAACCCATTCTTTATTAATATTGATTTCTCTTTGTCTTCTGACTTTCTCCCCCCCCCCCCACTTTTTTTCTCCTTTTCTTCCTGGTAAAGCCCACAGATTCTGGCTCTACCAGGACCAATCAGAAATCATAAAGGGGGAACAGACACCTAAACCCTTTCATTATTAATACTGATTTCTCTTTGTCTTGTGACTTTCTCCTTTTTTTTCTTCCTTTTTTTCTCTGCTAAAAGCCGTCAGGTTCAGGCTCCATCTGGACCAGTCAGGGTTTATTAAGGGTGAACAGCCATCTAAACCGTTTCTTCTTATTATTATTACCGTTTTTATTTCTTTTTTCCTTTTGTATTGTTTTGTTTTGTTTTGTTTTATTTGGTTTGGTTTTTTGTTTTTTGTTTTTCTGGTTTTTTGTTTGTTTGTTTTTCTTTTTCTTTTTTCGGCTAAAAGCCCACAGGTCCAGAACAACCAGACAGCCCAAATAAAGGACACACCAAGAACAACAAGTGGAGAAAATCTGGGAAAATGCAACACTGAACTCCACAAATCTACTATCACAGAAGTGTGCTCAACTAAGGCAAGGAAGCAAAGCAGGTTAACCCAAGGAAAGAACAAAAATAAATAAATAAATAAAAAGCAAGAACAGACACCCAAAATGGGGCAAAAAAGAATCAGTCCATCACCAAAAGGAAAGGAAGAATCCCCAGAAAGAACACAAAATGAAACAGAGGCAGCTGGAATATCAGATAAGGAATTGAAAAGAATGATGATAGAGAAGCTCAGTGAGCTCAGCCACATCAAAGAAAACTGTAAACAACTCCAGGAGAACTACAAAGAACTCCAGGGGAATTACAAAGAACTCCAGGGAAGTTACATGGAACTTACTGAGAACTACAACAGCATGAAAAAGGACATGGAAACTATCAGTAAGTGCCAGGAGGAAATGAAGAATACAATTTCTGAATTGAAAAATACAGTAGAAGGAATCAACAGTAGGCTAGAGGAAGCAGAGGACCGGATCAGCAAGTTGGAGGATAATGTAGACAAATACTCCAAGACAGCACAAGAGAATAAAAAAAGGCTGAATAAGACTGAAGAGGGGTTAAGAGAGCTGCAGGACAACATGAAACGTAACAACATCCATATCATAAGGATACCAGAAGGAGAAGAGAAACAAGGAATGGAAAACCTGTTCAAAAAAGTCATGATAGAAAATTTCCCTAACATGATGAGTGAAAACATGAATCCAGTTCAGGAAGCACAGAGGGTCCCAATGAGGATCAACCCAAACAGACCAACACCAAGGCACATTATGAAAATGGCAAATTTCAAAGACAAAGAGAGAATCCTAAAAGCATCAAAAGAAAACAGCAAATAACATATAAGGGGGCTCCAATAAGGCTATCAAATGATTATTCAACAGTAACAAGCCAGAAGGGAATGGCAAAATGTATTCCAAGTAATGGGAAACAAAGGCCTGCAACCAAGAATACTCTACCCAGCAAGGCTCTCATTCAAAAAGGAAGGAGAAATAAGGAGTTTCCCAGACAAAAGAAAACTAAAAGAATACATCTCTGCCAAACCACTTTTGCAAGAAATACTGAAGGGTCTATTTAAAAAAAAAAAAAAAAAAAAAATGAAGAAACAGAGAAAGCCAAAGAAGAACACAGGTATGAAGTGGGAAAATGGCAATAAATGAGTATCAATCAATAATAACCCTAAATGTAAATGGATTAAATGCACCAATCAAAAGACATAGGGGCCCTGACTGGTAGCACAGTGGATAAGGCACCAGCCTGCGAACCCTCTGGTTCGATTCCCCAGCAAGGGCACCCAACCAGGTTGCAAGCCAGGTCTCCAGCCAGATCCATGGCTGGAGGCAGGTGAAAGACAACCATATATTGATGTTTCTCTCCCTCTCTGCCTCTCTCACCTCATCTCTCTCTGGAAATAATAAATAAAAATCTTTCAAAAACAAAACAAAAGACATAGGGTAGCTGAATGGATAAGAAAACATGACCCACATATATGCTGTCTTCAAGAGACCCACCTTAGAACAAAAGATTGACACAGATTAAAAGTGAAGGGATGGAAAAATATATATCAAGCAAATGGACATGAAAAAAAAGATGGAGTAGCAATACTTATTTCAGACAAAATAGATTTTACAATGAAGGCCATAAAAAGAGATAAAGAAGAACATTTTATAATACTAAAGGGAACAATTCATCCAGAAGAAATAACTGGTAAACTGCCCAATGTAGGAGCTCCGAAATATGTAAGGAAAATCTTGGAGGACTTCAAGAAGGATATAGACGGCAGCACACTAATAGTAGAGGATATTAATACCCCACTATCAACAATGGACAGATCTTCCAAACATAAAATCCCCAAAGATGTTGTGGCACTGAACAACACTCTAGAGGAAATGGACCTAACTGATGTATACAGAGTCTTTTACCCCAAAGAAGCAAAATACACATTCTTTTAAAATGCACATGGATCATTCTCTAAGACAGACCACATGGTAAGTCACAAGACAAGCCTCCGCAAATATAGGAACATTGAAATCATACCAAGCATCTTCTCAGATCACAATGGCTTGAAACTAGAAACCAATCACAGGGGAAAAATAAAACTACTCTTAACTCATGGAGACTGAATAACATGCTTTTAAGTAATGAATGGGTTAACAAGGAGATCAAAGGTGAAATCAAAAAGTTCCTGGAAACAAATGACAATGAACACCCAACAGTCCTATGGGACACAACAAAGGCAGTCCTCAGAGGGAAATTTATAGCAATATAGGCCTACCAAAAAAGTTCACAAGAAGTTTATAAAAACAATCTAACCATAAAGCTGCAGGAACTAGAGAAGCATCAACAAACAAAGCCCAGAGCAAGTAGAATGAAGGAAATCATCAAGATCAGAGTAGAGCTAAATAATTTAAAGACTCAAACTACAATTCGAAGAAGTCTGGGGGCTGGTTCTTTGCACAAATAAACAAAATTGACAAGCCTTTATCCAGACTCATCAAGAAAGAGAGAGAGAGAGGACCCAAATAAACAGAATCAGAACTGAAAGAGGAGAAATCGCAACTGATAATTCAGAAATACAAATATTGTAAGAAATTATTACAAACAACTATATGACAAGAAATGTGACAATGGACACGTTTCTGGGAATGTATAATCTACCAAAACCAAACCCAGAAGAAGGAGAAAGCCTGAATAGGCCAATAACAACTAATAAAATTGAAGACGTAATCCAGAATCTCCCAAAGCACAAGAGCCCTGGACCAGATGGATACACAGGTGAATTTTACTAAACATTTAAAGAAGAACTAACTCCTATCCTTCTCAACCTATACCAAAACATTCAGGAAGAGGGAAGACTCCCAAACTCTTTCTACGAGGCCAATATTATTCTAATCCCAAAATCAGGTCAAGACACAACTAAGAAAGAAAGCTACAGGCCAGTATCTCTGATGAACATAGATGCTAAGATTCTCAACAAAATATTGGCCAACCGGATTCAGCAGTACATTACAAAGATCAAACACCATGATCAAGTGGGTTTCATCCCAGGGATGCAAGGATGGTACAACATTCATAAATCAATAAATGTAATACACTACATCAACAAATTAAAAAAACAAAAAGCATATGTTCACATCAATAGAAGCTGAAAAAGCATTTTATAAAGTACAGCAACTGTTGATAAAAACGCTCAGCAAAATGGGAATAGAGGGAGCATACCTCAACATCATAAAGGCCATCTATGAGAAAACTGAAGCCAACATCATACTCCACAGGCAAAAACTAAAAGCTTTCCCCCTAACATCAGGAATGAGACAAGGCTGTCAACTTTATCCAATTCTATTCAACATCGTCTTGGAAGTTCTAGCCATAGCCATCAGAGAAGAAAAAGGAATGAAAGCTATCCAAATTGGAAAGGAGGAAGTCAAAGTGTCATTATTTGCAGATATGATAGGTGTACATACAAAACCCGATAGGCTCCACCAAAAACTTACTTGACCTAGGAAGCAAATTTAGCAAAATAGCTGGACATAAAGTCCAATATCCAGAAATCAAAAGCATTTTTGTATACCAATAATGAAACATCAGAAACAGAAGTGAGAAAACAAATCCCATTTACCATAGCAACAAGAAAAATAAAGTACCTGGGAATAAACTTAACTAAGGAGGTAAAAGATCTGTACTCAAAGAACTACAGAACATTGAAGAAAGAAATGAAGGAAGATATAAATAAATGAAAGCATATACCATGTTCATGGATGGGAAGAATTAACATCATTAAAATGTCCATACTACCCAAAGCAATCTACGTATTCAATGCAATCCCAATTAAAATACCAATGACAGACTTCACAGAAATAGAATACTTCAAAAATTTATATGGAGTCAAAAATGCCCATGAATAGCCATAGCAATCTTGAGAAAGAAGAACAAGGTCGGAGGAATCACAATACCAGACTTCAAACAATACTACAAGGCTACTGTCATCAAAACTATCTGGTACTGGCATAAGAATAGATATATAGGTCAATGGAACAGAATAGAGAGCCCAGAAATAAACCCAAGGCTCTATGGTGAATTAATATTGGACAAAGGTGGAAGGAACAGAAAATGGAATAAAAACAGTCTCATCAACAAGTGGTGTTGGGAGAACTGGACAGCAGCATGCAAAAAGATAAAACTAGACCACCAACTTACACCATACACCAGAATAAACTCAAGATGGATAAAGGATTTAAACATAATTAGTGCCACCGTAAAGGTCCTAGAGAATAATATAGGCAGTAAACTTTATGATATCCTATGCAGAAATATGTTTACTGATACTTCACCAAGGGAAAAGGAAATCAAAGAACAAATCCACAAATGGGACTATATCAAATTGAAAAGTTTCTGTTCAGCTAAGGAAAACTTCAGCAAAATTCAAAGGGAATTTGCCAATGATACCTCAGACAAGGGTCTGATCTCCAAAATATATGAAGAACTAATGCGACTCAACACCAGGGAGACAGACAGCCCCATTAAAAATGGGCAAAGGACCTGAACAGACAACTCACTGAGGGAGACATACAAAGGGCCCAGAAGCATATGAAAGAATGCTCAACATCACTAGTCATTAGAGAGATGCAAATTAAAACCACAATAAGATACCACCTCACACCTGTCAGAATGGCAATCATCAACAAATCAACAAACAAGTGTTGGCGAGGATGTGGGACAAAGGGAACCCTGGTGCACTGCTGGTGGGAATGCAGGCTGGTGCAGCCACTATGGAAAACAGTGTGGAGTTTTCTTATAAAACTAAAAATGGAACTGCCTTTTGATCCAGCAATTGCAGTACTAGGACTGTACACAAAGCATCCTGAAACACCAGTTCTTAAGAACCTATGTACCCCTATGTTCATACCAGCACTACTTATATTAGCCAAGTGCTGGAAATAACTTAAGTGCCCATCATTGGATGATTGGATCAAAAACTTTGGTACATTTGCACAATGATATACTACACAGCAGAAGGAAGGAACTTCTAACCTTTGAAACAACATGGATGGAACTAGAAACCGTTATGCTTAGTGAAATAAGCCAGTCAGTGAAGGACAAATACCATATGATCTCACCCATTACAGGACAATAATGAACAAAACTAACAACAAGCAAAACAGAACCAGATATATGAATACAGTGAATAGGCCTTCAGTGGCAGGGTGAAGGTGGTTGGGGGGAGTGGGGCAGAAGAGGCAAGGAAGGGGGGCAGTTTATACAAAAACCTAGTATGGAGGTACTATGGACCTGGACAACAGGTGGGATTGAATTTGTAGGGGAATGGGTGGGTGGGGGAGGACAGAAGGGAGCAAAAAGGTGTGGATATAATACAACAATAATAAAATTAAATTAAAACATAACTCTTTTGTGGTATGTTGTTTAGTTTACAAAGAAGTTGCCAATTTATTGAACGTACCTTGTATATTCATAAGAAATATTGATCTGTAGTTTCCTTTTTTGGGATGTCTTTATCTTGTTTCAGTGTCAAGGTCTGGCATCATAGAATGAGTTGAGAAATATTTCCCCCTTGTCTGTTTTTGAAAGATTAGTGGTAATTTTTTAAAAAGATTTTAATCATTATTTTTAGAGAGAAAGGCAGGGAGGGAGGAAGAAAGGGAGAGAAGCATCAATGTGTGGTCGCCTTTCACCTGTCTCCAGCTAGGGACCTTGCTGGAAACCTGGCTTGCAACCTGGTTATGTGCCCTGACTGGGGAATCAAACCAGCAACCTTTGGGTTTGCAGGCCAGTGCCTATGCACTGAGCCACCAGCCAGGGCCTGGAGTTAATTCTCTAAACATCTGGTAAAATGCACCCATGAAGCATTCTAGTCCAAGACTTTTCTTTGTGGAAGGTTTGTATTATAATTCAATTGCTTAACATGTTATAGGTCTCATTTGCTGTTTCTTCTTGAGTCAGTTTTGGCAGTGTGTGTATGTGTATGTGTAAGAATTTGTCAAATAGACAGCAGTGTGGTAGTTATCAAAGGGAAGCGACTTAGGAAGGGGGCCAAGTATGTAGTGGTGGAAGATAGTTTAACTTTGGGTGATGGTCACACAATGTAATGTACAGATTTGTATCATAGAAATGTATTCTTGAAACTTGTATGACTATCTTTTTAATTAATGTCAACTCAATTTAATAGAAACTGAAAAAATGAATTTGTTGAATTTATCTACATTATCTAGTTTGTTGGAATAAGGATTCCCTTAAGTATACCCTTAAGGTTGGTAACAAAGTACACATTTCTGATTTTACTAACTTAAATCTTTTTTTCTTGGTGACTACGTAAAAGTATGTCAATCAGTTGATCTTTTAAACAACTTTTGCTTTTGTTGATTTTCAGTTGTCTTTGTTGATTGCCTCTAGTACTTTTCTGGTCTCTAATTCATAGGTTTCACATCTAGGGACTCAACTAATTGTAAATTGAAAACGCCATTTTCGCTTCATGGTTGAAAATACATGGATGCAGGGGGCCAAATGTATGCACTGTTCTATACCATTTTATATAACGGAACTAAGCAACTGCAGATTTTGGTGTCCCCAGTAGGTCCTGGCACCAATTATCCACATACCCTGAGTGAAGATTGTATCTTCTTCCTCCGCTTGCTTTGGATTTAATTTGCTCTGTTGATTTGAGTTCTTTTAAATACAGGTTTTTACAGCTATCAATTGGTCTCTAATTACTATTGCTCATAGGTTTTACTATGTTGTGTTTTCCTTTTCATTCATTTCAAACTGTTTTCTAATATGCCCTGTGATTTCTTCTTTGACTTATTAGTTATTTAGGAGTTTGTTTTTTTAATTTCCACATACTTGTGAATTTGCAAAATTTTTTTTTTAATTTTATTGTTGTTGTATTACATCCATCCCCTTTTTGCTCCCCTCTGTCCCCCTCCCCACCCACCCATTCCCCCCAAAGTCAATCCCACCTGTTGTCCATGTCCATGGTTCCTTTATACTAGGTTCTTGTTTCCTTCTTTTATTTATTTTATTATTTTTAAAAAATTTTATTGTTGTATTACATCCATCCCCTTTTTGCTCCCCTCTGTTCCCCTCCCCACCCACCCATTCCCCGCAAAGTCAATCCCACCTGTTGTCCATGTCCATGGTTCCTTTATACTAGGTTCTTGTCTAAGCTGCTCCCCTTTCTTGCCTCTGCCTCCCCCCTCCCCCCAACTGTTTCCTTCTTTTATTGATTTCTAATTTTATTCCATTGAAAGCAGAGAACATACTTTCGATCCCTTTTAATTTATTGAGACAATTTATGGCTTAACATATCTTGAAAAATGTTCCATGTGCACTTCAGAAAGAATATATTGAGTATAGTTTATGTATTCTGCTAGTGGTAGATGGAGTTTCCTATTATATGTCTACTTGGTCTACATTTATATTTTTTATTTTTTAAAGATTTTATTTATTATTTTTAGAGAGAGGGGAAGGCAGAAAGGCAGAGAGGGAGAGAAACATCAATGTATGGTTGTCTTTCACCTGCCTCCAGCTTACAACCTGGTTATATGCCCTGGCTGGGAATTGAACTAGTGACCTTTGGGTTCACAGGCCAGCACCTATGCACTGTGCTACCAGCCAGGGCTTGGTCTATATTTATAGTTGTTCAAGTTCTTTTCTTTTTTCTTAGCCAGTTAATTTATTTTATTGATTATGCTGTTACAGTTGTCCCAATTTCTTTTTTCTTTTGCTCCCTTCCACCCAGTAACCCCCTCCCACCAGCAGTCCCACTCTCCATAGTTAATGTCCATAGGTCATGCACCTAAGTTCTTTGACTTTACCTTTTCCTCCCTATTCTTAACACCTCCCTATCTATTCTACACCTACCAACTATGCTTCTTAATCCCTGCACCCTTCACCCCTTCTCTCCCTTCTCCCTTTCGGCTGATAACTCTCCCAATGATTCCCATACCTATGATTCTAATTTTATTCTGATCATTTGCTTAGGTTGCTTTTGTTTTTCTTTTTTCAGATTCTGTTGATAGTTGTCAGTTTGTTGTCATTTTAATGTTCATAGTTTTGATCCTCTTTTTTCCTAATTAATTCCCTTTAACATCTCATATAATAATAGCTTGGTAATGATGAACTCCTTTAGCTTTAGCTTGTCTGGGAAGCACTTTATCTGCCCTTCCGTTCTGAATGATAGCTTTGCTGGATAGAGTAATCTTGTTTGTAGGTCTATATTTTATTTTTTTAACATTTTATTCATTATTTTTAGAGAGAAGGGCAGAGAGGGAGGAAGAAAGGGAGAGAAACATCAATGTATGATTGCCTTTCACCTGCCTCCAGCTGGGGACTTGGCTGGAGACTTGGCTTGCAACCTAACCGGTTATGTGCCCTGACTAGGAATCAAACCAGTGACCCTTGGGTTTGCAGGCTGGCATCAATCCACTAAGCCACACTAGCCAGGGTTTTTACTTTTCATCACTTTGAATATTTCTTGCTGGATCCTTCTTGCCTACAAAGTTCCTTTTGTAGGAACCCATTTATAAGTCACTCTTTTTTTTATCTTGCTGTTTTAAAATTAACTCTTTATCTTTACATTAGCATTTTAATTATGATGTGTTTTGGTTGGTCCTGTTTGAGCCTAGCTTGTTTGGGACTCTGTGCTTCCTAGACTTGTATGCCTATTTCCTTCATCAAATTTGGGAAGCTTTCCTTCAATATATTGTCACAATAGTTTTCAAGTTCTTGCTCTTCCTTTTCTTCTTCTGGTACCCCTATGCTTCAGATAATGGCATGCTTAAAGTTGTACCAGAGGTTCTTAACACCTCTCCTCATTTTATCAGTTTGTTTCCTCTTTCTGTACTGGTTGATTTTTATTTCTTCTTTATGTTCCAAATCATTGATTTGAACCCAAATTTCCTGCCTTCACCTTTGTTTTTGTGTGGATATTTCTTCATTTCACAAAGCCTACTCTTTACTTCTTCCCTTCTGTATTTGCTATATTTAAGTATATTTGTCAAGTCTGTGAGCATCTTAATCACCAGCATTTTTGAACTCTGCATCTGTTAGGCTGGCTATCTCCTTGTCTCTTAGGTTGACTATCTCTTAGTTGCTCAGTTCTCCCACTGGCACCTTGATTTGCTCCCTCCTTTGGGCCATATTTTTTCTGTCTCCTGTGTTTACCTCTGTGTCTTAGGTAGTTCTATTGCTCCTGTTACATTGTAAGGGGTGGAGCTTTAGAATTTATCAGTGCCAGGTGACCTGTTTCACCTCTTTGTGGTGCTGTATGTGGGGGAGAGGTCTTCCAGGAAACAATGCCTCTTCCCCAGTGAGACCAATAGTTTCTTCCTCTGTCCCAGCCCCCACTGGTCTTCACAATCAAAAGCAATGTGGGCTGCATGATCTGTCCCTGGGATCGCCTCCTAGGTTTAAACGTTTTCTTCTCGGCCTCAGTCCCTGTACCGCCACCCCAGCTGCTGGCTCTTATTTTTTCCAGCACTGGAACCATGGGCTGCTCACTCTAGCCCCAGGATTGCCTCCTAGGTTTAAATGTATAACAGCACTTTATGCCATGGCCTCAGTCCCCCTGCTGCCACCATAGCTGCTACCTTTTTTCCCCAACCTGGGAACCATGGAGTGCACTGTCTGGCCCCAGGATCGCTTCCCAGGTTTAATTCTATGGCGGTGATTTTCACTGCTGCTGCTATTCTCCTCCCCAGCTCCAACCCTCCTTACCTTTCTGACTGAGCATGTCTTTACTTCTTCAGTTTTTACACTTCCATATAGTTCATTTTTCTGAAATTTCTGCATTATTTTTGTGTAGTTTTGAGGTAGATGTAAATTCTTTTATTTGTGAGGGAGATGCAGCATGTCTACTTATGCTTTCATCTTGGCTAGAAATCCCAGTTGTTCAAGTTCTTATATCTTTATTGATCTCTTCTCTAGTTGTTTTATCTATTATTGAATGTGGAGTATTGAAGTCTTCAACTATTGTTGTTGAATTGGCTATTTATTTTTTAAATTTTTTCAGTTTTTGCTTTATGTATTTTAGGACTTCGTTGTTAGATATAGATATATGTTTTTAATTGTAATAACTTATTCATAAATTATTTTTCATCATTATAAAATGTCCTTTTTCTCAGGCAACAATTTTGTGTCTTAAAGTTTATTTTGTCTGATTAGCATACCCATTTCAGCTTTCTTTCTTTTTTTATTTTATTTTATTGTTGTTGTATTACATCCATCCCCTTTTTGCTCCCCTCAGCTTTCTTTAGTTACTGTTTCTGTAGTATAAATTTTCCATGAGGCTCTGTTTCTATATATTTCCTTTTCCCTGTGTTTTAACCTGTTTGTATCTTTGAATCTAAAATAGTCTTGTTAGACAGCATATAGTTAGATCATGATTATTTTATTCACTCTGGAAATGTCTTAACTTTAATTGCATTACTGAATCTATTTAAATTTAATGTAATTACAGAAAAGGTAGGAATTATTTTATATATATTGCTTTTTTTTTTGTTTCTTAATCCTTCATACTGCCTTTTTTAGCATTATAATAAATACATATTTTCTAGTATACCATTTTAATTGCCTATCATTTCTATTAATATGGGTACCCTGGTGTTATAGTTTTTATTTTAAAGATTTTTATTATTTTTAGAGAGAAGCACAGGGAGAGTCAGAGAGGGAGAGAGACATCAATGTATGGTTGCCTTTTACCTGCCTTCAGCTACGGACCTGGCTGGAGACCTGCCTTGCAACCTGGTTATGTGGAATTGAGCCAGCGACCTTTGGGTTCACAGGCTGGCACCTGTCCACTGAGCCACCAGCCAGGGCTTGGCATTGTAATTTATGTTTGAGTTTATAATAATCTAATTTGGATTGATACCAACTTAATTTCAATAGGATGCAAAATCTTTGCTTCTTATAGCTCTGATCCTTTCTTGCTCCCTTTTGATATTATTGTACTACAAACTGTGCCTTTATATCTTACATGCTGCTCATCAACATAGATTTATAATTAGTAATTAATGCAATTGTCTTTAAATTATAGAGGAGAGAAAAGAGTTACAAACAAAATATATTTATGTAGCTTTTACATTTACCATTTAACTATCCTCACCTGTACTTTTTATTTCTTAATGTGAACTTGGAGCTAATGTATAGTCTTCTCATTTCAGCCTTAGGGATTTACTATAGTATCTCTTAGTGACAGATTATCTGTTTTTGTTTAGTTAAGAATGCCTTAATTTCTCCTTCATTTTTGAAGGAATTTTTGGTGGATATAGAATTCTTTATTGACAGTCACTTTTCCCCAGCACTTTGGTTATGTTTCCTACTGCCTACTTACCTCCATGGTTTCTGGTGAGAACTCACTATTAATCATTTTGAGGATGCCCAGTTTGTGAGGAGTAAGTTCTCTAATTTTGCTTTCAAAATTCTGTTTCCTTCTTTAGTTTTCAATAGTTTGGTTATGATGTGTTTAAGTGAGACTGTCTTTGAGTTTATTATATCTGGACTTCATTGAACTTCTCAAATGTATAGAATAATGCTTTTTATCAAATTTGAAAATTTTTCACCATGATTTCTTTTAAATTCTTTCTATACCTTTCTCTTTCTCTTCTCCTTCTGAGGCTTTCATTATGCATAGGTTGATTGATATGCTTGATGGCATCCCTCAGGTCTCTGGAATACTGTTAAATTTTCTTCATTCTTTTTTCTTTCTTTTTCTCAATATGGATAATCTCAATTGACCTATATCTCTTTATTGATAGTGTCTGTTTAGGCATTGTTTGAAAACTTTCCTTTGACCTTTAGACATGAATTTATTTAGTTCTTTGAACATATTTTAAATTGCTAATTTAAAGCATTTGTCTAATAAGTCCACCATCTTGGCTTCCTGCTTTTTCCTCCCAGTGTATAAACCATACTTTCTTGTTTGTTGCCTTTAATGTCTCATAATTTTTTTGTTGAAGTTTGTACATTTTAAATAATAAAATATGGCTACTCTGAATATAAGATCCTCTCACTCTGAGAATTTGTCATTGTTGTTTGCTTGTTTAGTAACTTTCTTAACTTATTATGTAAAGTCTGTATTCTTTGTCATGTATAGTCACTGAGATTTCTGTTCAGTTAGCTTGGTGTCCAGCTGATGATTAAGTGGAACTTTATATAAATGCCTAAAACCAGTAAGTCTCACAGTCTTTGCCAAGCAGCTTTGGGGGTATGTTTGGGCACACCTTCAACACTCATTCAGGCAGTTTCCAACCTCACATTAGCCTTCACTTTGTGTTTGCACAGAGCCTCAAAGTAAACCTGAGGTGAGAACTTAGACCCTTCTCAGGATGTTTCCTGAGCATGCTCACAGCCTGTCATGTGGCTGGTCATCTTGATTTTCAGAAATATGTTTAAGCATTTGACAGCCTCATATAGATATCTATTCAACATCTTTCCTTTTAAGGTGTTTTAGTTAGCCTGTAGTTTGCCCAACTGTCATCTACTGCCTTAGGAAGACCCAATATTAAAAACTTGCCTCTGATTATTTTCAACAAATTCTCCCAGTAAAAAAGCAATATACAGTGTGTCAACTCCAAGTCAGGTCAAATAAAGACAGTCCAGTGAGTGCATTTTTTAAAATTTATTTTTATTTTTTAATTTTAAAAGATTTTGTTTATTATTTTCAGAGAGGGGGGAAGAAAGAGAGGCAGAGAGGGAACAAAACATCCATTTATAGTTGCCTTTCACCTGCCTCCAGCTATGAATGTGGCTGGAGACCTGGCTTGCAAACTGGTTTTGTTGCCCTGGCTGGGAATCGAACCAGCGACCTTTGGGTTTGCAGACTAGCACCTTACCCACTGTGCCACTAGCTAGGGCCTGCTTTCTGCCAGGGAACCACCACACAGTACAAATAATGGCAGTTCTCTGAGAATAGGGCTTTGAAGGGGTTCCATCCCTTTTCTACTTCATTCACTCTTTGCTAGGCTGCTGTTTTATAAGCCATGATTAAATGCTACTGGTTTTCAAGGTTATTGTCGATTTGAGGAGAGGGAAATAGGAGTGAGGCAAGTTAAAAACACCACAAATTCTCCCTAGATAGCTGCAAACCAAGTTTTGAAAACTTATTCTAAAGATGTTTTTCTGTGTTATTATTTCTTTTATGGTACAGAGAATTTTGAGAGGTCCTTATTTCACAATTTCTCTGACATTCATCTTATTTGCCTTTAACTTCAAAGTTGTTCCTTCATTTTGAGGAATAGAAGAGATAGTATCTTTAAAGAGAAGGAGACCTGGATTATGCTTCAACTATGTGTATTATATTTTCCCTCTTAAAATTTGGGTCTCAGTTTTCTACCTGCAGAGGAGGGGTGAAATACATTTTCCCATCAACTCTGTAGGGCTCTGTGAACTGAATACTGTTATATATGTCCATTTTGAAGAAAAGCTTTATAATTGTTACTTCTAGTTCTGCTTCCCACTGTGTCCTTGATCAAGCCACTGAACCAAATGTTTACATTTCTCTCCCCTCTCCTCTTTTTCTCTTCCTCCATCTTTTTTTTTTTTAAGGATGATAAAATGTTCTTCATAGACATGCCAGTAAACTTAAATATTTTAAAAAGTACTTGAAGATGGTTAGGAAAAACTGTTGCTATTTGCCTTTCAATAGAATGGAAATTATAATTATTTTACACATGTGCAGTATATTTTAATGCAATCCTGAATATGATTATTAGAAGTTTTAAAATATTATACATAATACTAGAAGTAGAGTTTTGAAGCCTACAATAGTCCTTTATATTTTGCTTTTTTGCCTCTCTCTTGGTCAAGTACTTCCCTAGCTCTTCATCAGTTTCAAACTTCTCTGTGAAAAGTGATTAGAATGCATGTCTTTAAAAAAATTGTTTAAATATACATAAAATTTACCTTTTTAACCATGTTTAAGTATACAATTCTGTGAAATTAACTACATTCATATATTACACAATGTATATGTCTCTTTTTGAAAAATATAGATTCCGTATTCTCAAACAATATTTGCTTTGTGAATCAATATTTTATTAAAATTACCTAGTGTGGACTATGCTGGGTTTTGCTTATTTATTTTGAAGGAAGCTATGAGATTTATAAAATATTGTGTTGACTTCCTTAGTCATGTTTCTTTTACTTCATTTTATTTGTGAAAACAACTTGAACAACCCAATTGTTCACATACAATATGTTTAACTCACATGTCTTTTGGTGCTTCAGGTGGCAGTACAGGCAGGAGTTAACTCAGGGACAGCCATGTCAAGAGGATTGTATCAGTCAGCAACAATCCTTATGGGACGCCAAATGTCAGCCATCTCAAGCATTGGAGATTTTAGTGTAATGCAGAAATCTCTCCAACCCACAAAGAACTTTTCAATTCCTGACCCACTTTCACACCAACAGATATCCCAGACCAGTAACGTGACAGACACCTATGTAGAACAAATTAATAGTGACACACAGTGCTTAAATAAGTCTGACAAAATAGATGGAAAGACATCTCTTCAGATTGGTGAGAAAATGCTAGCCACAGCCTGCCCATTGTCTGAGGAGGAACAAACTCATTGCTTGGAGATAGGAAGCAACACACGTCATGGCAAGAGTAATTTATCTGAAGGCAAAAAGTCTGCTGAACTCCATTCCTTATGGAAAAGATTAAGTCCAGAAAACAGAACTACTGATTTAAAGTGTGACAGTGCCAGTCGATCAGAGGGAGAAATACTGACGCGAGAATATATTGAAATCAAGGAAGAAAAAGCCAGATCACCAGTCTCTCCGATATCAGTCCCAGATTACTGTGCATCTGGAAATAAGTGTTCTCAAGTGAAGCATCCTGCTGGGGAAGGTTTCTCAGGTAGGGTGAGAGGCTGAGATTCTTTGCTGATTTTTGTTGGTATTTAGTTTTTCTTTTTGATAGTAGTCTTACATAAGAATAAAATGTACTCTAATTTTAATCTCATTGTCAAAAAACAAACTAATGTCTTTGCCAACAAATTTCATTCTAATGAGTTCTTAAATATGTGGAAATATTTTTACAAACAAATTATCATTTTTAAACACACTGTGAATCATACATTGATGTTTCTCTCCCTTTTTCCTTTCTCCCTGCCCTTCTTTCTAAAAATAATGAATGAAATCTTTTAAAAAATAAGTAAACAAACCCACTGTGATATTTTTAATATTTTAATAAGTTTTCAAATACTATAATGAATTGTGGGTTATCACTGCTTGCTTTTAACTGATGAAGTAGTTCTATATGTAAGGGGGTGGGGGCATCTTACTTTGTCTATCCCTGAAGTTAATGATAAGTAATTATTCATATCCCCTTTCATAGATCATCATCCTCATGGGGACCCAAAGTCACAGAAGCTCTTCAGAAAAATGCAGGGAGAGCAGGAAGAGGAAAGTTTGAGCAGCAGCAGTGGTCTCACAGTTTCTATAAGTGAAGATGATCTGATTTTAAAGAGTCCAGAACCACAACCAAATCCAGATGACAAGATGGAGGGAGATGATGAAATGGAAGCTTCAAAATTAACCCACTCTGAGCAAGAAAGAGATGCTCTATCCACTGAAAAACGTAATTGTATTTTGCAAACCCTAAGCTCTCCTGATTCAAAAAAGGATTCCTCTGCTAGTTCACCAGCAACAGAGTAAGCTATTCAATCTTTTTTTACTATTCTGTTTTCAATTATAAACAGTTTTAGAAACCATTCTACTTGGAATGTATTTTTTAACATGCTGCCATGCATGTATAGTTCCTTAAGTCTCATAAGCAGTGTTATAGTATACTTTTCTCTTTTTTTTCTGTTTTCTGAAATAGATTTAAAAATATAAATGTCATTGAAATTATAGTGATTGATAGTTTATAATTTTATCCACACAATCCATGGTTAATTCATAAATTATTCCCCCTATCCTTTATCCTTTTAGAAAATTAATCATTTTAAGTTCTGATGACACACAAGGTGACAATTAAACTTATTAGGATTTCAGCTTTAGAGACTAAGAACTTGTATCTAATTAATTTGCTTAATTCTTACATTCTTTGATACAGTATAATTTTTGTAATTTGATTTAATATGAGTTAATAATTTCTTATAAGAGAATATCTAAGCCAGCTTTCCACTTCTAAGTGTGAATATGAGGACATTGGAATGTTTAATGTTCAATCAGAATAGCATCAATATCATATTTTGAACACTCATAATATTTTTTTAAACATATTTTATTATTATTTTTCAGAGAGAGGGGAAGAGAGAGACGCTGAGAGGGAGAGAGACATCCATGTATGGTTGCCTTTCACCTGCCTCCAGCTAAGGACCTGGCTGGAGACCTGGCTTGCAACCTGGTCATGTGCCCTGGCTGGGGAATCTAACCAGCGACTTTTGGGTTCACAGGCCAGTGCCTTATCCACTGAGCCACCAGCCAGGGTCATAATATTTAACTCATAAAAGCTCATATATGTTTTTTTACTGTTTGGAGGTAATGGGTAAAATTGTATAGATAATATGTAAACTGTTGAAAGCCAATTCTGCAATTAAAAACATGACACTAATAGTATCAAATCTCTTTCAGGAGTAGAAAGGACCTAATAAAACAAACTAAATTAATCTTTAGTTTCTTCATCTTTAAAAATGAAGAAACCAAAGTCAAGGGCATAGAAATGACATATAGACCACTAAGGCAAACTTTTTGTTCAACCTCCCTGCCCTCCACACTACCCCCAGAACTTTGTTACATCCTGATACTATCATTCTTTTTCGCCAACAGTCCCTGCAAGAGTGAAAAAGCCAAATGGGCTTTGTGTATGAGAGTATATGCTCTTTTTTTTTTTTTCAAAGATTTTATTTATTATTTTTAGAGAGAGGGAAAGGGAGGGAGGCAGAGAGGGAGAGAAACATCAGTGAATGGTTGCCTTTCACCTGCCTCCAGCTACAGACCTGGCTGGAGACCTAGCTTGCAACCTGGTTATTTGCCCTGGCTGGGAATCGAACCAGTGACCTTTGGGTTCACAGGCCAGCACTGAGAGTATATGTTCTTTTAAAGCACCATTGTACCTTTTAATATATTGCTTCTTACCATTCATTATCTACTTTTGGTGAAAAGTTTAATTTATAGTCTGATTGACTCCAAATTGATGTTTAAGAAATATTTATTAAGAGCACATCCAAGTTCTAAGTACTTGCTCTGGAATGGAAGAACCAACATGCTTCCTTTTCTTGGAAAATTTCAGTTTATTGCAGGAGAAGGACAAATCAGTTTTTCCAGTGATAATAATACTCTCTCATCAAAAAGATATATCAACATACTGCATCATCAGAAATGTTGTTAGGGGTAAAATGTATCTATTTTGGGTTTTGTATTTGCAGGTTTTTTTTTTTAATAGTAATTCATTGAACAAGTTAATATTTTGGTAGACTAACTGGGAGACTAGTGTACTTATCCAGGACTCAAGTGGAATTAAGAATTTTTAATTCCCATTCTCCTATACAAATGACTTTTTCCTATGACCTTAAAGCCAAGCTGCTTGGAATTTCGATATAAAATTTTCCCAAATATGGGCATTTCAAGAATTTTTGAATATTTATCTTAGTAGAATGCCCCCAGAATGAAAGGTCAGTCAGTAATTACTGTTTTCTGTGACTGTTGTCAAATTTGAGTCTTTGATTTTTTGTGGTGAAAGCACTCCCCAAGAATAGGTTGAAGGTGGTTTTAAATGCTGCTGCTTAACTTTCTAACATCATTACTGCTTTTATTTTCCTCTTTAGAATAAGCTTTCCCACCTAGTGAAGGAAGCCTGTAATACAAGCGCCCCACCCTCCAGAAGATAATTTCAGGTTTTTTGAGGCCCCCCTCACATGTCAAAACTTCATTCCTTTTGACCATATTCCAGTATATGGATATACCTCATTTTGTTTATGCATTCATGTGTCAATGGACATTTGGATTGCTTCCATCTTTTAAAGTCACGTGTTTTGAGAAACTTCATGATCTACTCCCATGCATACACATAGGTCCAGATATTGAAAACCAGACAGTTTTTATGCACATGAACTAGTCCTTTGTAAGATATAATTAACTCTTCTCACAAGAAAGCATTCTAGATTGAAGGTCAATTCAATTTAAAAAAATGTTAAAAAGGAGGACCTTGAATCTTTTTATTCCTAAAGAGTAAATAGTTTGCTGCTAATGTTGATATAAAACTCTGTAACTTAAAACTCCAGACATTTATTATTTTTCATGTGTCAGGTAGTTGGTCCAGTGTCTGTTGGGGCCACAGATATAACTTGGCCACTTGTCCATCATCATCTGGGAGAGTAGTTCAAGTTTGATCACCTGATAGTGGTAGCAGGATTCCTGACAGAAGAGGACAAACCCCAGTACACAGATGCTTTTTTAAGTGACTGCTTGTATCATTTACTCATGTGCCATTGGCTAAAGAAAGTCACAAGGCCCTGCCCTGAGTCAAGAGGTAGAGAAATACAGCCTCTTTTGATGAGATGAGTGACAAGATCACTTTGCAAAAGGTGTACACACAGGGATAAGAAGTTTATGATTGTTTTTTGCAATTCACTATACTTTAGGACAAATTCATATAAAGATAAGCTCCATATGAGACAAAAAAGGTTGTGTACTTTTTTGATGCAGCCTGTTGAAGGCTGTATAGGCTTTGAATAAGAAGGAGGAGGGAAGAGGGCAAATTAGGCTAGAGGAAGAGTACAAGAAGGAATGCAAATACAGTGTACACAAAAGGGCCTAGTAGGCCGAGCAAAGGGTGCAACTGAGGGTTCCTGGAGGAGGACTTGCTGGAGTAACAGTTAAAATTTGCCTGGGGAAGGTTGAGAAAGGCCTTGTAGTCAAAGGAAATTGAATTTTGCCAATAACCAGTGAACTTGGGTGAAACTTCATCCCCAGCTGACATGTTGATTTCATCCTAGTGACTTTCTGAGCAGAAGGCCTTTCTAACCCATACTCACCCCCTGACTCTTGGGCACTGTGAAATAAATTTGTTATGTGCTAAATTTGTGTTAGTTTGTATGCAGCAATTAATACAATCCAATTGAAAAATTAGAACCAAGGATTATATTTTTGCAAGGATCATATGGGTAGGAGATAGTGACCCTGAACAGGCTGAATCAGATGTGTTCAGGGTCCAATGTGGAAACATATGTTGATAGGGTGGCAAAGTGAATGGCCCAGCAGCCAAGGTAACCTTTCCCTCACCATCTGATCATGTGTGTTTTCACACATGGCCACATGCAGGTAAACAAGTGTGAAATATGGTAGACTGGCAGGGATTTAGAAATGGGTGTGCACATCTGCATTAGCTAATTAACAGTTTTTCATGCAAACATTATTTCTCAGGTGAAATTAAGCAATGTATGGACACGTTTTTGGTTTGCTTTGCTTTGTTTACAAATGTCAATGCCCACATTTACAATATCATACAAAATAGTTTCTCTGCTTAAAAATCCCCTGTGAGCCATCTGCTTATCTCTCCTCCAACCCCAACTGCTGGTAACCACTGATTTTTGGTCTCTTTAGTTTTATCTTTTTCAGAATGTTATATACTTGGAATCATATAGTATGTGGCCTTTTCAGATTGGCTTATTTCACTAAGGAATATGTATTTTAGGTTACTTCCTGTATATTCATGGCTTGATAGCTCATTTCTTCCACCATTTTATATGATTCACCTATTGAAGAATGTCTTTGTGGCTTCCATGTTACTGGCAATTAGGAGTAAAGCTTTTATAGAATCCTCAAGTTCAGGTTATGTGGTAAAACAAAGATGAGCTTTGTAAGAAATGGCCAAACTGTCTTCCAAAGTGGCTTTATCATTTTTTTTTAAATTTTATTGTTGTTGTATTACATCCTCCCCTTTTTGCTCCCCTCTGTCCCCCTCCACACCCACCCATTCCCCCCAAAGTCAGTCCCACCTGTTGTCCATATCCATGGTTCCTTTATACTAGGGTCTTGTCTAAGCTGCTCCCCTTTCTTGCCTCTGCCTCCCCCCTCCCCACAACCCCTTTCCCCCGACCACTGAAGGCCTATTCATTGTATTCATATATTTGGTTCTGTTTTGCTTGTTGTTAGCATTTTTTATTCCCATGAGCAACGTGTGAGAGTGTTTGTGGACGCATATCATTGTTAGAATTTGGTATTGTCAGTTTTTTCATTTTAACAGTTCTAATGGGTATGTAATGATATCTCGTTGTTTTAACATGCAATTCCGTAATGATATGATGTTGAGTATTTTTTCAAATGCTTATTTACCATTTGTGTACATTCTTTGGGGGCATCTATATCTTTTGCCTATTTTTTAATCATGTCATTCATTTTCTTATTTTTGAGTTTTAAAAGGTCTATATTTTTCTCATACAAGTCCTTTATCAGAGGAATAATGTGTTTTGCAAATATTTTCTTCAATTCTGTGTCTTGTCTTTTTATTCTCTGTTAACAGAGCACTGCAGAGCAGAAGGTTTTGTCTCCTCCTCCTTCCTCTCCTCCCCTTCCCTCCCCTCTTTTTCCCCCCCTCCCCTCCTCCTCTCCCCTCCCCATCCTCCTTTCTTCTTTCTTCTTTGTTCTTATTTCTTCTCTTTCTCCTCCTCCTTCTTTCCCCTTTCCCCCTTCTTCCATCTTTCTTTTGTGCCACTCCTGGAGTAGCCAGCCCTGGCAATGAGTGCTAGCCACTGTTGCCAGGCTGAGCCACCAGATGTGCCCACCACCATCTTGAGGGCCCCAGAAGTTCTTTATTTTAATGAAGTCCAACTTATCATTTTGTTCTTTCATTGCACTTTTATATTGTATCTAAAAACTTCTTATCCAATTTAAGGTCACCTAGATTTTCTCCTATGTTATCTTCCAAAAATATTTTAGTTTGACATTTACATTTAGATCTATGATCCATTTTGAGCTAATTCTTGTAAAAGGCAAGAATTGCCTTTTACAGGTTGTGTCTTGACCTGGCTTTGTTGTTGGGATTTTTCTTTTTTTTAGATTTTTTAAAAAAGATTTTATTTATTATTTTTAGAGAGGGAGGTAGGGAGAGAGGCAGAGAGGCAGAGAGAGAGAGTCAGTGTCTAGATTCATGTATTTTTTAATGTGAACATCTATTTCTTCCAGTACCATCTGTTAAAAAAAAGAAAAACACTGCTTTATCCATTGAATTGTCTTTGATCCTTCACAAAAGAACAGACAACTGTATTGTGTAGGGCCAATTTCTGTAGTCCATTTATTTATTTGTTTCTTCACCAATATCACTTTGTTTTAGTTATTATAGCTTTATAGTAAATCTTGAAGTCATGTAGAGTCACTCTTCTGACTTCATTCTTTTTTAGTACTGAGTTGGCTCCTCTGGGTCTTTTGCCTTTTTATATAAACTTTAGAATCAGTTTTTTAATATCATACCCAAAAAACATGTTGGGATTCTTTAAAATTAATTTATTGTTGTTGTATTACAGTTGTCCCACTTTTTCCTTCATTGCTCTCCCCTCCCGCACCTACCCTATCCCCTCTCCCATAGTTAATCCTTACCTCATTGTCCATGTCCATGGGTCATTCACACTAGTTCCTTGACTAAACCCTTCCCCTTCTCCCCCCTTTTCCTCCTCTCACCCCTCTGGTTACCATCACTCCGTTCCTTGTTTCCATGTCTCTGGTCCCATTCTGCTCATCTCTGTTTTGTTCATTAGTTTCCTATATTAGGTGAGATCATATGATATTTATCTTTCGCCACCTGGGTTATTTCACTAAGCATAATACTCTCCAGTTCCAACCATGCTGTTGCAAAACATAGGACTTCCTTCTTTTTGCTGCATAATATTTAATTGTGTAAATGTACCAGTTTTTTGATCCATTCATCCACAGAGGGGCACTTAGGCTGTTTCTAGGACTTGGCTATTGTGACTAGTGTCACTATGAACATAGAGGTGCATAAGTTCTTCTGAATCGGTGTTTTAGGATTCTTTGGGTGTAGTCCTAGCAGTAGAATCACTAGATCAAATGCAGTTCCATTATTAGTTCTTTGAAGAAATTCCATACCTTTTTTCATAGTGGCTGCACCAGCCTGTATTCCCACCAGTATTATGCTAGGGTTCCCTTTTCTCCACATTCTTCCAACACCTGTTTGTTGATTTGTTAATGAAGGCCATTCTGGGAGGTGAGAGGTGGTATCTCATTGTGGCTTTAATTTGCATCTCTCTGATGGCTAATGATGTTGAGCATCCTTTCATATGCCTTATGGGCTCTTTGTATGTCCTCCTCAGAACTCTCTGTTCTATTCCTTTGCCCTTTTTCACTTGGGTTGTCCATCTTCCTGGTGCTGAGTTATATAAGTTCTTTATATATTTTGGAGATCAAACCCTTGTCTGAGGTATCATTGCAAATATTTTTTCCAATATGAATGTTTCCCTTTTCATTTTGCTGATGTTTTCTTTAGCTGAGCAGCAACTTTTTAGTTTGATGAGCCCCATTTGTGTATTTGTTCCTTTATTTCCCTTGCCCTAGGAGAAGTATCAGTGAAAATATTGCTGCATGGGATATCTGAAATTTTCCTGCCTATGTTTTCCTCTAGGACTTTGATAGTGTTATGGCTTATGTTAAGTTTTAGCCATCTTGAGTTTCTTCTGGTATATGGTATAAGTTGGTGGTCTAGTTTCATTTTTTCCCATGTGCCTGTCCAGTTTTCCCAAGACCACTGTTGAAGAAGCTATTTTCACTCCAATTTTATTTTCCTTTCCACTTTGTTGAATATTAGTTGACCATAGAGACTGGGTTTATTCCTGGGCTCCCTATTCTGTTCAGTTGATCTGTACTATATACGGTCTGTCACAAAAGTATTGGCTGCGTAAGCTGTTTTAATTATATTGACATTGGCTCAATAGTTTTGGGACAGACCTTATGTATGTCTATTCTTATGCTAGTTCCAGAATCTTTTGATTACAGTGACCTTGTAATATAATTTGATATCTGGTATTGTGATTCCTACTTTGTTCTTTTTTTTTTTTTCTCAAGATTGCTGTGTCTATTCAGAGTTTTTTTGGCTCCATATGAATTTTTTAAATGTTTGTTCTAATTCTGTGAAACATGTTGTTGGTATTTTAACAGGGATTGCATTGAATCTGTAAATTGCTTTGGGTAGTAGGACATTTTAATGATGATTTTTCCCATCTATGAACATGTTATGTTTCCATTTATTTGCATGTTCCTTAATTTCTCTTTTCTGTGTTCTATAGTTTTCTGAGTACAGGTCTTTTACCTCCTTGGTTAAGTTTATTCCTTTATTTTTCTTGTTGCTAAAGTAAATGGGATTTTTCCTAGTTTCTATCTCTGGTGTTTTGTTGTTGATACATAAAAATGACTTTGATTTCTGGATATTGACTTTTAATCCTGCTGTTTTTCCAAATTCACGTATTAGGTCAAGTAGGGTTTTTTTGGTGGTGTCTATAGTGTTTTCTATGTACACTGCCATATCATCTGCAAATAATAACAGTTTTACTTCCTCCTTTCATTTGGATGCCTTTGATTCCTTTCTCTTGTCTGATTGCTGTGGCTAGAACTTCCAAAATTATGTTAAATAGAAGTGGCGATCATATGGTATTTGTCCTTCACTCACTGGCTTATTTCGCTAAGCATAATACTTTCTAGTTCCATCCATGTTGTTGCAAAGGTTAGGAGTTCCTTCTTTCTTTCTTCTGTGTAGTATTCCATTGTGTAAATGTACCAAAGTTTTTTTTTAAATTAATTAATTAATTAATTTATATATTTTTAAATTTTATTGTTGTCGTATTAACATCCATCCCCTTTTTGTTCCCCTCTGTCCCCCTCCCCACCCCACCCATTCCCCGCAAAGTGAATCTCACCTGTTGTCCATGTCCATGGTTCCTTTATACTAGGTTCTTGTCTAAGCTGCTCCCCTTCCTTGCCTCTGCCTCCCCCCTCCCCCCAACCCCTTTCTCCCTGACCACTGAAGGCCTATTCACTGTATTCATATATTTGGTTCTGTTTGGTTTATTGATTTGTGAATATTATACCATCCTTGCATCTTTGGGATGCATCCCATTGATCATGGTATATAATCTTTTTAATATATTGCTGGATCCAGTTTGCCAATATTTTGTTGAGGATTTTAGCGTATACGTTCATCAGCAATATTGGCCTGCAGTTTTCTTTCTATTTTTTTTCTTTTTTTATTTATACATTATTTTTTAAGATTTTATTTATTATTTTTAGGTAGAGGGGAAGGGAGAGAGGCAGAGAGGGAGAGATACATCAATGTATGGTTGCCTTTCACCTGCCTCCACCTACAGACCTGGCTGGAGACCTGACTTGCAACCTGATTATGTGTGCCCTTGCTGGGAATTGAACCAGCAACCTTTGGGTTTGCAGGCGAGCACCTTATCTGCTGAGCCCCCAGCCAGGGCTGTAGTTTTCTTTCTTTGTTGTGTCTTGACCTGGCTTTGTTGTTGGGATTTTTCTTTTTTTCAGATTTTTTAAAAAAGATTTTATTTATTATTTTTAGAGAGGGAGGTAGGGAGAGAGGCAGAGAGGCAGAGAGAGAGAGAGACATCAATATGTGGTTCCTTTTCACCTACCTCCAGCCATGGATCTGGCTGGAGATCTGGCTTGCAACCTGTTTATGTGCCCTGACTGGGGAATCAAACCAGTGACCTTTGGGTTTGCAGGCCTGCATCTTATCCACTGTGCCACCAGCCAGGGCTTTGGTTGTTGGGATTTTTTTTTTTTAATTTTAATTTAAGCTTTTATTTTAAAGATTATATTTATTATTTTTAGAAAGCGGGGAAGGGAAAGATGCAGAAAGGGAGAGAGACACCATTGCATGGTTGCCTTTCACTTGCCTCCAGCTATGGACCTGGCTGGAGACCTGGCTTGCAACCTGATTTTGTGCCCTGGCTGGGAATCAAACCAGCAACCTCTGGGTTATCCACTGTGCCACCAGCCAGGGCTTGTTGTTTGGATTTTTGTTGAGATTGTATTGACTGCATAGGTCAATTGGGAAAAACTGACATCTTAAAAATGTGGAGTCTCTCTATGTACAAACTTGGAACATCTCTCCGTTTATTTAGATTTTATTTATTTTCCTGCATTAGTTTTGTAGTTTTATGTCATTTTTATACATATATTGTTAGACTTCATTTTAAGTATTTTGGTTTTTTTGGTACTAATGTAGATGACATTGGATTTTTAATTAAATTCCAATTGTTCATTGCTTCTATGTAAGACAGTAGTAGTTGACTTTCTTTTGTATGTTAATCTTATATCTTGCAACAATACTATAGTCACTTCCAAACTCCAGGAGTGGTATGTATTTATATATGTATGTATGTATGTATGTATATATTTATTCATTCATTTTGGGATTTTCATCATAGACAAATGTGATCTGTGAATGAAGACAGTTTTATTTTTTTTCTTTTTAACCTGTATGCCTTTTATTTTCTTTTCTTGTCTTGTTGCATTAGCTTCTAGTACAATGCTAAAAATAATGGTGAGAAGGAACATCCTTCCCTTATTCCTGATATTTTGGAGATAGCATCTAATTCTTCCCTTTTTTCTTCCTCTTTAAATATAATGCTAGTTGTAGGGTTACTTTAGATAGCCTTTATCAAGTTGAGGAAGTTCTCCTCTCTATTTGTAGTTAGCTGAGAGTTTTTATCTGGATGGGTATGAACTTTTGCCTCATGCTTTTTCTGTACCTAATCATATAATCACCTGATTTTTTTCTTAAGCCAGTGGATGTGGTTGATTTTAAATGTTGAATCAGTATTCTATGCCTGCTGTAAAATTTTTTTTTATACATTGTTAGATTCAATTTGCTAAAATTTTGTTAAGGGTTTTCCCAACTGTATTCATGAGAGATACTGATCTGTAGTTTTCCTTTCTTGTAATGTATTTGGTTTTGATGTAAGGGTAATATTAGCCTTATAGAATGTGTTAGGAAGTAATTCCTCTGCTTTTATTCTCTAAAAAAAGTTTGTAGAGAATAAGTATAATTTCTTCTTTAAATATTTGGTATAATTCATTAGTAAACCCATCAGGGCCTGGTGTTTTCTATTTTGGAAAGTTATTTATTACTGATTCAGTTTCTTAACATATGCTTTTATTAGTTTTATATTTTCTCTTTGTGTGAGATTTGATAAATTGTGTCATTTAAGAAAATGGTCAGTTTCATCAAGTTATCAATTTGTAAGCATTGAGTTGTTTATACTATCACTTTATTATCCTTTTTTAAAATATTTTATTTATTATTTTTAGAAAGAGGGGAAGGGAGAGAGACAGAGAGAGAGAGAGACATCAATGTATGGTTGCCTTTCACCTGCCTCCAACTATGGACCTGCTGGAGACCTGGCTTGCAACCTGGTTATGTGCCCTGGCTGGGAATGGAAACAGCGACCTTTGGGTTTGCAGGCCTGCACCTTATCCACTGTGCCATCAGCCAGGGCTATTATCCTTTTAATGTCCATGGGATCAATACTGATGGTCTTTTAGTCATTTCTGATATTTGTCTCTTCTCTCTCTCTCTCTCTCTCTCTCTCTCTCTCTCTCTCTCGTTAGTGTATTGTTTATATCCCCCAAAATTCATATATTGAAGCCCAAACACTGAGTGTGTTGTAGATAGGGCCTCTAAAGAGGTGACTAAGATTAAATAAGGTCATAAGTGTGAGGCTAGTTCCCTTATAAGTAGAGGAAGAGACAAAAGAACTCTTTTTCTTTCCCATGTGAGATTATATTAAGAAGGTTTTAACAGGAACCAAATCAGCTAGCGCCTTGATCTTGGATTTTCCTGTCTCTAGAATTGTGAAAAACAAATTTCTGTTGTATAAGTCATCCAGTTTGTGGTATTTTGACATGGCAATCTGAGCAGACTAATACACCTGACTAGAGGATTGTCCTTTTTTTTTTTTTTCTCTAAGAATCAGCTTTGTGTTTTGTTGATATTCTCTATTTTTCTGTTTTCAGTTTAATTGGATTTCTGCTCTAAATTTAATTATTTTTTCCATCTACTTACTTTGGATTTAATTTGTTCTTTTTTCTAGTTTCTTAAGGTAGAAGCCTAAATTATTGATTTTAGGCCTTTTTTTCCTAATATGTGTATTCAACAGTATAAATTTCCCTGTAAACACATCTTTTGCTGCATCCCACAATTTTTGATAGGTGGTATTTTTATTTTCATTCAGCTCAAATATTTAAAAAATATTCTTAGACTTCTTTGTCCCATGTATTACTTACTAGTATATTGTTAAATCTCCAAACATTATGAGATTTTTCTAACTTTCAGTTATTTATGTCTTAATTTAATTCCATTGTGGTCTAAGAGTGTACTATCTATCACTTCTGTTCTTTTGACTTTATTGAACTATATTTTATAGTCCAGATGTGGTTTGTAATGACAAATGTTCCATGTGAGCTTGAGAAGAATGTGTATTTTTGCTGTTGTCGAAGTATTCTATAAATATCAATTAGATCCAGTTGATTAATGGTGCTGTTCACTTAAACTATAGTATATTCTTTATGCTTGTCAGTTACTGATAGAGGCGTGTTGAAGTGTTCAACTATAATAATGGATTTATCCATTTCTCCTTGTAGTTCTATCAGTTTTTGCCTATGTATTCTGATGCTCTGTTGTTAGGTGCATACGCATTAAGGATTTTAATGGTATTCATAGGTATAGTTTTTCTGGTATTTGTCTTGCTTTCTATTCTCTGAGATTCCAGGATCTATAATTTGGTTTCTCTCATTAATTTTGGAAAATTCTCAGCAATTAGCATGTCAAATAATCTTTTTGCTCCTTTCTCTTTTTCTTCTCCTACTGGTATTCCATTTGTAAGTTTTGTAAGAAACTTCCAAAACTATCTTTCAAAGTGGCTCTATCATTTTCCATTCCCACCAGCCTTTTTAATAAACAATTAATCTTAGTGATGTATTTTTTTAAATTTATTTTTAGAGACAGGGGATGGAAGGGAGAAGTAAAGGAGAGAAACATGATGTGACAGAGAAGCATCAGACATGGTCTGCAACCCAGGCATGTGCCCTGATGGGGAATCAAACTGACAGCCTTTCATTATGCAGGCTGGTGCTCAGTCCACTGAACCTTATTAATCAGGGCATTGTAACCATCCTTGAATGAGAGTTTTTATTGCTCCACATCCAAATCATCATTTGGTACTATCAGTGTTCTAGATTTTGGCCATTCTTATATGTGTATAGCAGCATCTTGTTTTAATTTACATTTCCCTGGTGACATATGATGTGTAATGTCTTTTCATATGCTTATTTGCCATTTGTATATCTTCTTTGGTGAAGTCTCTGTTTAATTTTTTGGCTCACTTTTAAATTAGGTTTTTAATTTTTTTATTGCTGAGATTTAAGAGTTCTTTGTATATTTTGGATTAGTCCTTAATCTGATGTGTTTTTGCAAATATTTTTCCCCAGTCTGCAGTTTATCTTATTACCTTGATGTTATCTTTGTAGATTATACGTAAATGTTTTAATTTTAACAAAGACCAACTTGTGAGTTATTTCTCTTATGGATCATGCTTTTGATGTTGCATCTAAAAAGCAATTGCCATACCCAAGGCCATCTATGTTTTCTCTATGATATCTTCTCAGATTTTTATAGTTTTGTGCTTTGCATTTAGTTCTGTGATCCATTTTGAGTGAACTTTTATGAAGGCATAGGGTCTGTGTTTACATTCTTTTACTTTTCTTTATTTTTTTTTATTGTTGTTATATTACATTCATCTCATTTTCCCCCCTCTGCTCTTGCCTTCCCCACCCTCCTTATCCCCCTCCCCACAGTCAGTCACAAGTGTTGTTCCCGTCCATGGGTCATTGATGCTAGTTCCTTGACTATTCCTTTTTTGTCTCTCCCCCACCCTATACCCCCTCCCCTCTGCTAGAAGTATGTTCCCTATGTTCATGTCTCTGGTTCTGTTTTGTTTGCTTGTTTGTTTGTTCATTAGTCTCCTGTATTAAGTGAGAACATGTGGTATTTAATATTTGCTGCCTGGCTTATCTCACTAAGCATGATACTCTCCAGTTCCATCCATGCTATGGCAAATGGTAGTGATCTCTTTCTTTCTGCTGCATAGAACTCCATTGTGTAAATGTACCAAAGTTTTTTGACCCATTCATCCCCTGAGGGGCACTTAGGTTGTTTCCAGCACTTGGCTATTGTAAATAGTGCTGCTGTGAACATAGGGTGCATAGGTTCTTCTGAATTGGTGTTTCAGGATTCTTTGGGTAATCCCAGCAGTAGAATCACTGGGTCATAAGGCAGTTCTATTTTTAGTTTTTTGAGGGAAATTCCATACTGTCTTGCATAGTGGCTGCACCAGTCTGCATTCCCACCAGCAATGCACCAGGGTTCCCTTTTCTCCACATCTTCACCAGCACTTGTTGTTTGATTTGTTGATGATGGTCATTCTGATGGGTGTGAGGTAGTATCTCTTTGTAGGTTTAATTTGCATCTCTCTGATGGCTAGTGATGTTGAGCATTCCTTCATGTGCCTTTGGGGGCTTTGTATGTCTTCCTTGGAGAAGTGTCTGTTCAGGTGCCTTTGGGGGCTTGTATGTCTTCCTTGGAGAAGTGTCTGTTCAGGTCCTTTGCCCATTTGTTAATTGGGTTGTTTGTTTCCCTGGTGTTGAGTCATATTAGCTCTTTATATATTTTGGAGATCCAACCCTTGTCTGATGTGTCATTGGCAAATATGTTTTCCCATATAGTTTGTTCCCCTTTTACTTCCTTGATGCTTTCTTTCACTGAGCAGAAACTTTTCAGTTTGATGTAGTCCCATTTGTTTATTTCTTCCTTTACTTCCCTTGCCTTGGGAGATATTTCAGTGAAAATTTTACTGCATGGGATATCAGTCATTTTTTTGCCTATGTTTTCTTCTAGGGCTTTTAGGTGGCAGTGCTTATGTTTAAGTCTTTTATCTATCTTGAGTTTACTCTGGTGTATGGTGTAAGTTGGTGGCCTAGTTTCATTTTTTCCCACGTGCCTACCCAGTTCTCCCAAAACCACTTGTTGAAGAGGCTATTTGCATTCCATTTTATGTTCTTTCCCCCTTTGTTGAATATTAGTTGCCCATAGAGTCCTGGGTTTATTTCTGGGTTCTCTATTCTGTTCCATTGATCTGTCTGTTCTTGTGCCAGTAACCAGTTTTCGTTACTGTGGCTTTGTAATATAGCTTGATATCTGGTATTATGATTCCTCCTACTTCGTTCTTTCTCAGGATTGCTGTAGCTATTTAGGAATCTTTTTTTTTTTTTTTTTTTTTTTGACTCCATATGAATATTTTAAGTGTTTGTTCTAATTCTGTGAAATATGATGTTGGTGTTTTAATAGGGATTGCATTGAATCTGTAGATGGCTTTGGGTAGTATGGACATTTTAATTATGTTAATTCTTCCCAACTATGAACATGGTATATGCTTCCATGTATTTGTATCTTCCTTAATTTCTTTCTTCAGTGTTCTATAGTTTTCTGAGTACAAGTTCTTTACTTCCTTGGTTAAATTTATTCCTAAGTACTTCATTTTTCTTGTTGCTATGGTAAATGGGATTTGTTTTCTAGCTTCTATCTCTGATGTTTCATTGTTGGTGTATAAAAATGTCTTCAATTTCTAGATATTGACTTTGTATCCAGCTATTTTGCCAAATTCAGTTATTAGATGGAGTAGTTTTTTAGTGGAGTCTATAGGGTTTTCTTTGTACACTGTCGTGTCATCTGCAGGTAATGACAGTTATACTTCTTCCTTTCTAATTTGGATACCTTTGATTCCCTTTTCTTGTCTGATTGCTGTGGCTAGAACTTCCAAGACTATTGAATAGAAGTGGGGAATGGATACGCTTGCCTTGTTCCTGATCTTAAGGGAAAGGCTTTCAGTTATTGCTTGTTGAGTATGATGTTAGATTTAGGTTTCTCGAATACATCCTTTATTATGTTGAGGTATGTTCCCTCCATTCCCATCTTGCTGAGGGTTTTTATCATGAAAGGGTGCTATAGTTTATCAAATGCTTTTTCAGCATCTATTGATATGATCATATGATTTTGTCTTTCAGTTTGTTTATCATTTATTGATTTGTGAATATTGAACAATCCTTGCATCCCTGGGATGAATCCCACTTGGTCATGGTATATAATTTTTTAAATATATTGCAGGATCTAGTTTGTCAATATTTTGTTGAGAATTTTAGCATCTACATATGTTCATCAGAGATATTGGCCTGTAGTTTTCTTTCTTTGTGGGGTCTTGACCTAGTTTTGGGATTAGAATAATACTGGCCTCATAAAAAAAAGTTTGAAAGTCTTCCCTCTTGGATTTTTTAAAATAGTTTGAGGAGGATAAGAGTTAATTCTTCTTTAACTCTTTGGTAAATTTTACCTTTGTAGCCATCTGGTCCAGGGCTGTTGTGTGCTGGGAGTTTTTGGATTACTTCTTCAATTTCACTAGTTATCAGCCTATTCAGGCTTTCTACTTCTTGACTGAGTTTTGGTAGGTTATACAATTCTAGAAATTTGTCCATTTCACCCAGGCTGTCAAATTTTTTGTCATATAGTTGTATGTAGCAATTTCGTACAATCCTTTGTATTTCTGTGGTATCAGTTGTGACTTCTCTGTAGTTTCTGATTTTGTTTATTTGGGTCCTCTTTCTTTTTCTCTTGATGAGTCTTATTAATGGTTTGTCAATTTTGTTTATTTTTTTAAAGAACCAGCTCCTGGATTTTTGATCCTTTGAATCGTGTTTTTAGTCTCTTTGTTGTTTAATTCTGCTCTAATATTAATAATTTCCTTCCTTCTGCTTGCTCTGGGCTTTGTTGTTGCTGTTCTAGTTCTTGAAGCTTTATGGTTAGGTTGTTTGTATAAGCTTCCTCTGACCTTTTTAGGTAGGCCTGTATTGCTACGAAGTTCCCCCTGAGGACTGCCTTTGCTGTGTCCCATACGTTTTGAGGTGTTGTGAATTCATTTTCATTTGTTTCCAGATACTTTTCTTATTTCTTCTTTGATCTCATTATTAATCCATTACTTACTTAACAACATGTTTTTCAGTCTCCATGAAATGTATTGGTTTTGGATTTTTTTCCTTGAGGTTTGTTTTTAGTTTCAAGCCATTGTAATCTGAGAAGATGCTTGGTATGATTTCAATTTTCTTGAATTTGTGGAGGCTTATTTTATGTCCTACCATGTGATCTATCTTTGAGAATGTTCCATGTGTATTATAAAGGAATATGTATTTCCCTTCTTTGGGATGAAAAGTTCTGTGTATGTCAGTTGGGTCCATTTCATCTAGAGTGTTGTTCAATGCTACAGTATCCTTGGTATTTTTTTGCTTGGAAGATCTGTCCATTGTTGCTAATGGGGTATTAAAATCCCCTATTAGTCTGTTGCTATTTATATACTTCCTGAAGTCCTTCAAGATTTTCCTTATATATTTGGGTGCTCCTTCATTGGGTGCGTAATATGTTTATAAGGGCTATGTCTTCTTGATGGATTGTTCCCTTAAGTGTTATGAAATGCCCTTCTTTGTCTCTTTTTATGTCCTTCATTGTGAAATTTGTTTTGTCTGATATAAGTGTTGCTACCCCAGCCTTTTTCTCATGTCCATTTGCTTGAAATATATTTTCCCATCCCCTCACTTTCAGTCTATGTCGATCTTTTGTTCTGAGGTGGGTCTCTTGCAGATAGCATAATGTGGACTGTGTTTTCTTATTCATTCAGCTACCCTGTGTCTTTTTATTGATGCATTTAATCTATTTACATTCAAGATTATTATTGTCTTTATTGACATTTTTCCTCTTTGTTCCTGTATTCCTCTCAGTCTCTTCTTGTTTCTTCATCTTTTTAAAGCAAACCTTTTAGCATCTCTTGCAGTACTGTTTTAGTGGAGGTGTATTCTTTTAGCCTTCTTTTCTTTGAGACACTCCTATTTCTCCTTCCATTTCGAATGACAGCCTTGCTGGGTAGAGTATTCTTGATTTCAGGCCTTTGCTTTTCATTATTTGGAGTACTTTTTGTCATTCCCGTCTGGCTTGTATTGTTTCTATTGAGAAATTATTTGATAACCTTATTGGAGCTCTCTTATATGTTATTAGCTGTTTCTGTCTTGATGCTTTTAGGATTCTCTCTTTGTCTTAGAAATTTGTCATTTTAATTACGATATGTCTTGGAGTAGGCCTGTTTGGGTTCATTTTCATTGGGACTCCCTGTGCTTCCTGAACCTGAGTGACCCTTTCTGTCATCATTTTAGGGAAGTTTTCTGTCATTACTTTTTTAAACAGGTTTTCTATCCTTTGTTTCTCTTCTCCTTCTGCTATCCCTATAAGGATATTACTGTGTTTCATGTTTTCCTGTATCTCTCTTAAAACCTCTCCATCCTTTTTCAGTCTGTTTTCATTTTGTTGCAGTGTCTGGCTATTTTTTTCCATGTTGTCCTCTAGTTCCCTGATCCGGTCCTCTACTTCATCTAACCTGCTTTGAATTTTTTTCTATTGTGTTCTTTAGTTCTGAGATTGTGTTCTTCATTTCCTCCTAGTTCTTACTGATGATTTCTATGTCTTTTTTAATGCTGGTGTAATTTTCAGTAAGTTCCTTATAGTTGTCCTAGAGTTCTTGGTAGTATTTTTTTTAGCTCAGTGAGCTGGTTGAGTTTTCTTATAATGAGTTCTTTGAATTCCATGTCTGATAGGTTGCTTGTTTCTATTTCATTTCTCAATCTGTCTGGTGATTCCTCCTTTCCTTTTGGTGATGGACTGTTTCATTTTCTCCCCATTTTTAGTGTGTATGGTTGCTTGTTTTTGTTTCTTGGATTAATCTTCGATGACTTCCTGCCTTTATGGAGTGCCCTTCTGTGTTAGATTTGTGGGGTTCAGTGTTGCAGTCTCCTAGATTTCCTCAACTTGTTGCTCTTGGGGTACCCTTTATGTCATTAACTTGGGCTGGCTGGTTGTATTTTGGATTTGCTTTGTGTTGCTACTTTCACTCCAGTTGGGTGATTGAGAGACACTCCTATTGTGTCTCATATACTATTATTGAGCTGCTCATTAGGGATTAATAGTTCATGTAGTGGTCAGTGTAACTCAGGTGCTTGAGATTAGCAGTGATCCATTTCCTGAATCTGCCTCTTTTCCTTGATCAAGTCTCAGCAGTCCATAGTCAGGCTTTGAGGCCTTGGAAGTGGCAGGGCCTATGGCTCTCACAATCAGGGCTGGTTCTGAGTGCCACGCCTCCCCGTAGGCTGAGCCTCCAGTAACCTAGCTGGGTTTTAGCATTGGTTGCATTTTGGTGCCCTCCCTTCACATGCTGGCACTGTGTGGAGAACTGCAGGGTTTTGTTTGTGCTGTCAATGGTTGCCCCTCTCCCTCTGGCTCCTTGAGGAAGTTTCACCCATCTGTGATTGGTGCCTGGTTCTGTGGGGGAGCCCCACAGCATTATTTGTGTGCTGGTGATGTCTAGCCCTCCACCTCCAAGTCTTTGGCAAGGCTTTTGCTGTCTGCAATGGGTGGGCAGGTTGTGTCAGTGGATAGTTCCCCTTTCGAGCAATTTCTAGGTGTGGTTCCTGTGGGAGCCTGTGCAACAGTGTGGGTGTTCAGGGTTGGGCCTCCCTTCTTTCTCAGTCTCCGAGCTGTCCTCTCCCCAGGTGGTGCAGCAGCACAACTTTCCACCTTCACACTGCAATTTTATGCCTTCCCAGTGCCCTGGCCAGTTAGTTCACTCCCCAACCTCTGCTCCTGCTCCCTCTCCTGCTCCTTCCTGCTCCTGCTCCTGCTTCTACTTGGCTGGTCTCTCCTTTTCCACCTTTGGCCCTGGGAGGTACTTCTTTCGCAGCCTCCAGAGTGTGCCTCTCATACAGACCCTCCCCTGTAGGAGTTCAATTCCTCAATCCCCCAGAGTTTGTGCTCCCGGATCACACTTCACTGCTCAGATTTCTAGTCACTGGGGAGCCTGAAGCTGTCTTCAGTCAGAGCCGCCTCTGCCCAGAGCCAGCCTTGGCCCTTCGTCCTGGTCGGTTTGGAACTGTCTCGCCTGCTCTCCTGTAGGTCTCTGCAGCTTCTGTGCTGTGCATCCCTGAGTCCAGATGCTTACTGCTCCACTTTGCAGGGACCTGCAGACATCTCATGTTCCCTATCCTATCTTTCAGCTGTTCTTACACTTGAGCATGCCTTCAGCACTGCCCTCTACTCTGTCACCACCTTCTCCCTCTCAGATTCTTTTTTTTTTTTTTTTTTTTTGAGATTTATTTTTTATCTTTAGAGAGAGGGGAAGGGAGGGAGGCAGAGAGGGAGAGAAACATCAATGTATGGTTGCCTTTCAGCTGCCTCCAGCTATGGACCTGGCTGGAGACCTGGCTTGCAACCAGGTTATGTGCCCTGTCCGGGAATTGAACCAGTGACCTTTGGATTCCCAGGCCAGTGCCTTATCCACTGTGCCACCAGCCAGGGCAAATTCTTTTTCTTTGCATGTAGATGTCTAGTTTTTCCTGCATGTAGGTGAATAAGTAACTTTTTTTGGCTATTTATCCTTTGTTTGAAAATACTTTTTATTGTGTTATAATTGACATGTAGTCTTACATTAGTTTCAGGTGTACAATCTAATAATTTGATAGTTGAAATGATTTATCACAAAAGGCTAATTACAAGGTATCACTACACATAATTACAAACTTCTTTTGAGAATTTTTAGGACCTACTCTATTAGCAACTTTTAAATATACAGTAGGTATTATTACATGTAGTTACTATGTTCTGCATTTTATCCCCAGGATTTATTTATTTTATAACTGGAAGTTTGTTTCTTTTGACTGCTTTCACAAATTTAACTACCCCTACCCTGCCCCACTTCTGATAATTACCAATCTGTTCTTTGTACTTATTAATTGGGTTTTTCTCTTTTTAAAATTTTTTAAATTTTATTGTTTATTTATTTTTAAGATTTTATTTATTATTTTTAGAGAGAGGGGAAGGGAGAGAGAGAGAGAGACATCAATGTATGGTTCACTTTCACCTGCCTCCAGCTATGGACCTGAATGGAGACCTGGCTTGCAACCTCATTATGTGCCCTGGGCTGGGGAATCAAACCAGCAACCTTTGGGTTCTTAGGCTAGCACCATATTCACTGTGCCACCAGTCAGGGCCTCTTCTTTTTTTTTTAGACTCTACCTGTAAGTAAGATCATATGGTATCTGGCTTTCTCCATCTCACTTATTTCACTTAATTTAATGACCTCAAAGTCCATCCATGTTGTCACAGAAGGCAGGATTGTCTTTTTTTCTCATGGCTGACTAATATCCCATTGTGTGTATAAAGACTATACGAGTATATATATGTACTAGGTGTGTCCCAAAAGAACTGGCCACACAAACTTTTAAATATATTGATATTGGTTCGATACTTTCAGGACAGACCGTGTATATTCTTTTATTCATTCCTCCATCAGTGGATATTTAGGATGCTTCCATGTTTTGGCTATTGTAGATAATACTGCATTGAACATAGGGATACAAAGATCTTTTCAAGTTAATGTTTTAAGTTCTTTTGAATAGATACCCAGAAGTGGAATTGCTGAATCACATGCTAGTTCTATTTTTAATTTTTTTGCAGAACCATCAGAATATTCTCCACAGCTGCTACAACAGTTGATATTCTCACCAATAGTGCACAAGGATTCTCCACATACTTGCCACAGCTTATTTCTTGGCTTTTTGATAATAACAGTTCTAACAGATGCGTTGTATTCCATTGTGGTTTTGGTTTGTGTTTCTGTGATAGTTAGTGATGTTGAGCACCTCTTCATGTACTTGTTGGCCATTTGTAAGTCTTTGAAAAAATGGCCAGATCCTCTGCACATCATTTTTTTATTGGATATTTTTGGTTTGAGTTGTATGAGTTCTTTGCATATTTGGATATTAGTCCCTTATCATATCATATAATATGATTTGCAAACATTTTCTATCATTCTGTAGTTTACCTTTACATTTTATTGATAGTTTCCTTTGCTGTGCAGAAGTTTTTTAGTTTAATGTAGTTTTCCTTATCTATTTTTGTTTTTGTGGCCTGTGCTTTTGGTGTCATGTTCAAGAAATTGTTTCTAAGTCCAGTATCAGGCAACCTTATCCTTATGTTTTCTTCTAAGGGTTTTACAGTATTAGGTCTTACATTTAAGTCTTTCATCATTTTGAGTTTATTTTTGTGTATGGTGTATGAAAAGGGTCCACTTTAATTCCTTTTCAGTGGCTATCCAGTGTTTTTAAACATCTGTTGAAGAGACTCTTTTCCCCATTGTGTATTTTTGACATGCTTGTCAAAGATTAATTGACTGTATATGCATGGATTTATTCTGTTCTACATGTCTCTACTTATGCCAATGCCATACTGTTTCAATTACTGTAGCTTTGTAATATGTTCTGAAATCAGGCAGTGTGAATACTTTAGCTTTGTTCCTTTTTCTTAATATTATTTTGGCTGCTCAGTGTCATTTGTGGTTACATATGAATTTAAGATTGCGTTTTCTATTTCTTTAAAAAATGTCACTGAGATTTTGTACATGGACACAAGGTATCTTTTCATTTATTTTTGTCTTTTAAAATCCCTTTTAACAGTATTTTTTATTTTCAGTGCACAAGAGTTTTGCCTCCTTAGTTAAGGTTACGTCTAAGCATTTTATTCTTTTTTTTTTTTTTTTTTTTAAGATTTTACTTATTATTTTTAGAGAGAGGGGAAGGGAGAGAGGGAGAGAAACATTAATGTATGGTTGCCTTTCACCTGCCTCCAACTACAGATCTGGCTTGAGACCTGACTTGCAACCTGGTTATGTTGGCCTGGCTGGGAATCAAACCTGCAACCTTTGGGTTCTCAGGCCAGCGCCTCATCCACTGTGCCACCAGCCAGGGCTTAAGCATTTTATTCTTTGTGATGCTATTGTAAATGGGATTGTTTTCTTAATTTCCTTTTTGTTTTTTTCATTGTGTAGTTATGCAACTGATTTTTGTGTGTTGACCCTATATCCTGTAACTTTAGTAAATTATCAAAGTATAAGTGTATTTTAAAGTTATTTCCCTCAAAAGAATGTTAGGGTGTGAGTATAAATAGGAAAGTAGACCAAGGTTTGATTTCCAAGATCAGAGAGATTAGAAAGAGTCAGAACATGAGTCTGAGAAGAGACTACAATGAATTAACAAGGAGAACCAAGAAGGAGTAGTGCTTCAAATACCAAGTAGACTGTTTCATGTGGGGTTTAGAAAGATTAAATAACCATTCCAGGTTGCAAAGCTGATTGGAGGGGCAGTTAGCATCCACTTTGACAGTTAGATGCCAGAATTCATACTCTAGATTTCTGTGATCTGCCATATATATCACAATCATAATGGCGATATACCCTTCAACAGGACCAGCTGTACATCAGGTACAATTGTAAGAGCTTTAATTATAATGATCCATTTATTCCTATTATCGTCACCATTTTACAGAGAAGGAAAGTGAAACACAGAGCAGTTATATTCAGTCACAAAGTGGTGTACTGTACTTTGAACTTGGCCACCTGAGTCCAAATTCTGTATTCTGAACTGGTACCCTGGGCTGTCTTCCAATGAATGATGCTACTGTCTAAACAGCTAGAGTATCATCAAGGATAAATTTTTTAAGGTTGAATAAGAAAGCTTAAGAAGCAAGTCAGATTCTTTAATTAGGAAAGGAAAATAAAACTAAACAGTGACAATTTGACCTTTTGCTCTATCCATATTGATTTTTGTGCCTTCCAAGGTCAAATAAACTGGTGAAGTGCTGTATGCCTTTCTTCAAGCTTAAACAAAGTAATTGCAAAGTTGCTTTGTTCTTTAATCCCTTGGATCATGACTGAAAGCAAAATGGGGGGCTGCCTTTTAAGCTAAGTCAAAAGAAAGCCTTAGTTTCTCAAGGTCATAAAAATCTGATCATGTAGATTGAATCTCATCCAGTGATCTTAATTTGGCCCCTCTTCAAAGTTAAATATAGTAGTAAGTTCTTGCATCTGAAGATAGGTTTGCTGCTGAAAATTATATTGCCTGGAATAATAGGTCACAACTGTGTTCTTTTAGAATTTACCTTAAATTTAAGACGAGCTGGAAGCATATTTCAGATTCAGTGTTCCTTTAGAAATGATGATGCTTTCAGATATATGTTCTCAGTTGCTTTTATCCTTCACCACTATCACTTGTTTTCCCAGAACATGGCCTCTGCTTTTCAACACAGATGGCCCCTGAACTTTTTCCTGCCACCCCATTCTATTTTTTTGTTCCCAATATAAGGTTGTGAATTACACTTTGGGAAAAATATGCCTATGCCACCAGAGAGCCATCAGTGTGTTTTCTCATGTTCTACTTGGCACTTCATTCCCCAGTCTTTTTCCTTTTACAATTTCTTTTTATATAATTGTTGTTTTATTACATTTGTCCTAATTTTTCCCCCATTGCTCTCCACTGCCCCACCCACCCCACCTTCTGCCCCCAAGGTCAGTCCCTACCCTGTTGTCCATGCCCATGGGTCATTTATACTAGTTCCCCAATCTTGCCTGTGCCTCTCCTAATAGCTTGCCTATTTTAATCTGAAAAATGATCTAAGATGTTTTTATCTTTAAATTTCAAAAGTCCAACAAGTGCTTGTGAGGATGTGGAGAAAAGGAAACCCTAGTGCACTGTTGGTGGGAATGTAGACTAGTGCAGCCACTGTAGAAAACATATGGAATTTTCTCAGAAAATTAAAAATGGAACTGCCTTTTGATCCATTGATTCCATTGCCGGGATTATACCTTAAGAATCCTGAAACACCAATTCAAAAGAATCAGTGGACCCCTATCTTCATAGCAATGTTATTCACAATAGCCATATACTGGAAATAGCCTGTATGCATCACTGAGTGGATCAAAAACTGTGGTACATTTATTTATACAATGGCATACTATGCAGCAGAAAGACAGAAGTCCTGCCTTTTGTGACAGCATAGATCAAATTGGAGAGTATTATGGTAAGTGAAATAAGCCAGATGGTGAAAGATAAATACCTTATGACCTCATCTATAATAGGAACGTAATGAACAAAACAAACAAGCAAAATAGAACTAGAGGTGTGGAAACAAGAAACAGACTGACAGTGACCAAAGGGAAGAGGGAGGGGGATAAGAAGGGAAAAAAGGGAAGGGTCTAGTGAAGGAATGGGTATAAATGACCCATGGACATGGGCAACAGGGTGGGGATTGACTGTAGGAGCACAGGGGAGGGGTGGGCAGTGGAAAGCAATGTGGGAGGAGTTGAGACAAATGTAACAAAACAATAATAAAATAAAAGGAAATAAAAATGAAAGCAATTAATATAGTTCTGAAAAGAAAAAAAGAATGTCTACGGTATCAATAATTATGTTCCCTTTCTTCA
The DNA here is from genome assembly GCA_004026585.1 of Noctilio leporinus. Classification (NCBI taxonomy): domain Eukaryota; kingdom Metazoa; phylum Chordata; class Mammalia; order Chiroptera; family Noctilionidae; genus Noctilio; species Noctilio leporinus. Next base: position 48,058 of record PVIW01007425.1, read on the forward strand.
CTCATAATTTGCTGTTTGCCCTATTTTTATTAATCAGTCCTGCATGAGGGTTGCCTGTTTTATTCTTCAAATAATCAAATTTGATGTCATCTATTGCTTTTTGAAAAATATTCATTTCTATTATTACCTTTATCATTTCTTTTTTACTTTACTTGGTTGATGTAGATCTTTTTCCAACTTTAACTGAATGCCTACTTTTCAATCCTTTTCATATTTGAAATTTAAGGCTTTAAATTTCCCTTTAAGTACTGGTCTTGACCTATATATACATCACTGGTTTCAACAAGTAATGTTATTACTATCATTCGGTTTTAAATATTTTAATTTAATTATCTAAATGTTTATAATTATTTATACTTACTTCCTTGACAGGCATTATTTAGGAAAAAATTTTTTTTTTAACTTTCAAAACATTGGGGGAAAGGAAGACTTGCTATTCACTATAGATTTCTGATTTTAACATATTTTTGTTAGAGGCTGTACTCTGAACATCTTTTCTTTGGTTTTTGTTGATTATTCATAGTAATAGCCAATTTATATAAATGCCTATGTATCCTTAAAATGAATGTAGTCTTCACTGTTGGGTGTAAAATTCTATATGTATTCATCAGTTTGAGCTTTTTTTTTTTTTCCAGTTTCAGATCTGTGTTTATTTAATTACATTATTAAACTCTTCGAATGTTATTTTGATATCTTCTCATGGTTTGAGGTTGCAATTTACTCTGGCATGGATACACTATGAGAGAGGCCCACGGAGAAGATCCCACCATAAATCCATTACCATGCTTAATTTGAGCTTATTAATTACATAGTTCTAATTATCTGTATGTTTACTAATTTTTGTTCATAAGCTACCGATCTTTCAAAATACTGTTAGTATTTTCACATTCTTTTTAGACACTGTTTAAGTACCTTAGGGACTGTGGGTCTGTTTCTAGCTTCTTTTGTTTCTCTTACTTTTTAATCACTCTGGCTTATTTTCCTGAAATCTCTGGTAATTTCCTTTTTCACTTTTTTAGTACATTTTATTGATTATGCTCTTACAGTTGCCCCAAATTCTTTTCCCTTTGCTCCCCTCCACCCAATACCCTCATTCCCTCCTGCAGTCCTACCCCACTCTCCATTAGTTCATGTCCATGGGTTATGCATATAGCATAAAGATTTTATTACTATCTTTAGAGAGAGAGGAAGGGAGAGAGGTGGAGAGGGGGAGAAACATCAATGTATGGTTGCTTTTCACCTGCCTCCAGCCGAGGACCTGACTGGAGACCTGGCTTGCAACTTGGTCATGTGCCCTGGCTGGGAATTGAACCAGTGACCTTTGGGTTCACAGGCCAGGACCTTATCCACTGAGCCACCAGCCAGGACTCCTCTGTTATTCTTAACTTCCCCTTGTTTACCTTGTACCCACAAACTATGTTTCCTAATCCCTGCAACAATTTCCCCATTTCACCCCCTTCCCCATCCCAGTTGATAATCTTCCTTATGATCCCCATACCTATGTTTCCGGTCCTATTTCTGGTTGTTTGCTTGGTTTATTTTTGTATTCATTTTTATTTTTTAAGTTCTGTTGTTTATAGCTGTGAGTTTGTTGTCTTTTTAAAATGTTCATAATTTTGATCCTCTTTTTCTTAAATAAGTCCCTATAACTTTTCATACAATAATGGCTTGGTATGTTGAACTCTTTTAGTTTTACCTCTTCTGGGAGGCACTTTGCCTTTTCATTCTAAATGATAGTTTTGCTAGATAGATTAATCTTGGTTGTAGGTCCTTGCTTTTCATCACTTTAAATACTTGTTGCTTATAGAGTTTCTTTTGAGAAATCAGTTGATAGTCTTATAGGGACCTTTTTGTAGGAAACTCTGTTTTTCTCTGGCTGCTTTTAAGATTCTCTCTTTATCTTTAATCTTTGACATTTTAATTACAATATGTCTTTATGTGGTCTGATTTGGGTCTAGCTTGTTTGGCACTCTCTGTGCTTCCTGGATTTGTATGTCTATTTCCTTCACGGAATTTGGGAAGTTTCCTTCATTATTTTTTCACACAAGTTTTCAACTTCTTACTCTTCCTCTTCTCCTTCTGGCACCCCTATAATTCAGATGTTGGCATGCTTAAAGTTGTCCCAGAGGTTCCTAAACCTCAGCTCTCCCCATTTTGTTTTATTTTTATTTTTTATGTTTTATTTTATTTTATTGTTGTTGTATTACATTCATCCCATTTCCCCTCCCTGCTTTCCTCTTCTCCACTTTCTCCATCTTCCCCCACAATCAGTCCCACATGTTGTCCATATTCATGGGTCATTCATGCTATTTCTTTCACTAAACTGTTCCCTTTCTTTGCCTCCCTCACCCCCCAGTCTTTCCCCTCTTCATGCTGAAAGTCTGTTCCTTGAAAAGCCTGGTTCTGTTTTGCTTGTTTGTTTGTTATGTTCATTAGTCCCTTGTATGGGGTGAGACCATATGGTATTTGGCTTTCACTGACTGGCTTATTTCACTAAGTATAGCACTCTCCAGTTCTATCCAAGTTGTCACAAAAGGTAGGAGCTTTTTCTTTCTTTCTGCAGTGTAGTATTCCATTGTGTAAATGTACCAAAGTTTTTTGATACATTCATCCTTTGAAAGGCGCTTAGGTTATTTCCAGCACATGCTACTGTGAACATGGGGATACATAGGTTCTTCTGAATTAGTGTTTCAGGGTTCTTTGGGTATAATTCTAGCAGCGGAATTACTGGATCAAAAGGCAGTTCTAGTCTGAATTTTTAGAGGAAATTCCATACTGTCTTTCATAGTGGCTTCACCAGTCTGCATTCCCACCAACAATGCACCAGGGTTCCCTTTTCTCTACATCCTCACCAGCACTTGTTGTTTGTTGATTTGTTAATGACTGTCGTTCTGATAGGCGTGAGATGGTTTCTCATGTGGGGTTTTAATTTACATCTCTCTGATGGCTAGTGATGTTGAGCATTCTTTCATATACCTTTGGACACTTTGTATGTCCTCTTCGCAGAAGCCTGTTCAGGTCCTTTGTCAATATTTTTAATTGGGCTGTGTCTCCCTGGTGTTGAGTCACATAAACTCTTTATATATTTTGGATATCAGACTCTTGTCTGAGGTATCATTGACAAATGTTTTCTCATACAGTTGGTTCCATTTTAATTTTGCTGCCGTTTTCTTTAGCTGAACAGAAAGTTTTCAGTTTGATATAGCCCCATTTGTTTATTTGTTCCTTTATTCCCTTTGCCCTTGGAGAAGTATCAGTGAAAATATTTCTGTGTAGAGTATCTGAAATTTTACCTGCTATGTTTTTCTCTAGGACTTTTATGGTGTCACAGATTATGTTTAAGTCCTTTACCCATCTTGAGTTTATTCTGGTGTATGGTGTAACTTGCTGGTCTGTTTTCATTTTTTTTTTTGAGTGTCCCTGTCCAATTCTCCCAACACCACTTGTTGAAGAGACTATTTTCCCTCCATTTTATGTTGCTTCCCTCTTTGTCAAATATTAGCTGCCCTGGCTGGGAATCAAACCAGCTACCTTTGGGTTCACAGGCAGGCACCTTAACTACTGTGCCACGAGCCAGGGCAATATGGACATTTTAATGATTTTAATTCTTCACATCAGTGAACGTGGTATATACCCCCATTTATTTGTATCTTCCTTAATTTCTTCCTTCAGTGTTTTGTAGTTTTCTGAGTAAGATCTTTTACCTCCTTGGTTAATTTTATTTTTAAGTACTTTATTTTTCTTGTTGCCATGGTAAATGGGATTTGTTTTGTAGCTTCTATCTCTAATGTTTAATTATTGATATACAAAAATGCTTTTGATTTCTGAATATTGACTTTATATCCAACTATTTTCCAAAATTTGCTAATTAGGTCAAGTAGGTTTTGGTGTAGTCTGTTGGGTTTTGTATGTACACTGTCATGCCATCTGCAAATAGTGACAGCTCTACTTCTTACTTTCCAATTTAGATACCTTTGATTCCTTTTTCTTGTCTGATTGCTATGGCTAGAACTTCCAAAATGATGTTGAACAGGAGTGGAGAGAGTGGACAGCCTTATCTTGTTCCTGATCTTAAGGGGAAGGCTTTTAGATTTTGCCCATTGAGTATGATGTTGGCTTCAGGTTTCTCATAGATGGCCTTTATGATGTTGAGGTATGCTCCCTCTATTCCCATTTTGCTAAGCGTTTTTATCATAAATGGTTGCTGTAGTTTATCAAATGCTTTTTCAACATCTATTGATATGATCATATGGTTTTTGTCTTTCATTTTGATTATGTGATGTATTACATTTACTGACTTGTAAATGTTGTACCATCTTTGCATTCTGGTATGAATTCCACTTGATCATGATGTATGATCTTTTTAATGTATTACTGGATCTGGTTTGCCAATATTTTATTACTAAGTTTAGCATATATATTCATCTGCAATATTGGCCTGTAGTTTTCTTTCTTTGTTGTTTCTTGACTTGGCTTTGGGATTAGAATAATAGTGGCCTCATAGAATTTGGGAGTCTTCTCTCTTCCTGGATTTTTTGAAATAGTTTTAGAAGGATAGGAGTTAGTTCTTTTAACGTTTGGTAAAATTCACCTGTATAGCCATCCAGTACAGGGTTCTTGTGTGTTGGGAGTTTATTGATTACCACTTAAATTTTACTAGTTGTTACTGGCCTGTTCAAGCTTTCTGCTTGTTCTTAATTTAGTTTCGGTAGATTATATGTTTTCAGAAATTTGTCCATTTTGTCCAGGTTGTCAAATTTCTTGTCATATAGTTGTTTGTAGTAATTTTTTACAATCCTTTGTCTTTCTGAGGTATTAGTTGTTGATTTCTTCTCTATTGTTTCTGATTTTGTTTATTTGGGCTCGCTCTCTTTTTTTTCTTGATAATTCTCATTAAAGACATATTGATTTTGTTTATTTTTTCAAAGAACCAGCTCCTGGATATATTGATTTATCTTTGAGAAAGTTCCATGTGCATTTGAAAACAATGTGTATTTTTCTTCTTTGGGGTAAAAAGTTCTGTGTATATCTATTAAGTCCATTTCATCTAAAGTGTTGTTCAATTCCACAATATCTTTGTTGATTTCTTGTTTGGAAGATCTGTGTATTGTTGATAGTGGGGTATTAAAATCCCCTATTATTAGTGTGTTGCTGTCCATATCTTTTTTGAAGTCCTCCAAGATTTCCTTTCATATTTGGGTGCTCCTATGTTGGGTACATATGTGTTTACAAAGGTTATATCTTCTAGATGGATTGTTCCCTTAAGTATTATGAAATGCCCTTCTTTGTCTCTTTTTATGACCTTCATTGTAAAATCTATTTTGTCTGAAGTAAGTATTGCTACCCCAGCTTTCTTTTCATGCCCATTTGCTTGAAATAAATTTTTCCATCCCTTCACTTTCTTTCTGTGTCAATATTTTGTTCTGAGGTGGGTCTCCTGAAGACAGCATGCTGGTCATGTTTCCTTATCCATTCAACTACCCTATGTCTTTTGATTGGCACATTTAATCTATTTTCATTTAATGTTATTATTGATTCTCATTCATTGCCATTTTTCCCCTTTCCTCATTTTCTTCAATTCTAGTTTCTACTTTCTGTGCTGGTTGACTGTTTATTTCTTCTTTATGTTCCAAGTCATTGATTTAAACCCTGTTTTCCTTTTCTTCACCATTGGTTTGTGTGTATTTTTGTTTGTTTCACTTGGCCTAGGCTTCACTTTTTCCCTTATGTATTTACCTTATATAAGCCCAGCTGTCAAGTCTGTGAACATCTTTATTACCAATGTTTTAAGCTGTGGGTCTGTCTGGCTGTCAGTCTTTTTATCCATTAGTCTGGCTCTTTGTCACTTAGGTTGGCCACTGGGACCTTGATTTGTTTCCTTTTTTGAGCCATACTTCTCTCTCCATCATGGTAGGCTTTTGTGTGCCTCTATTTTAGGTAGAGCTGTCACCTCTGTTACTTTTTAAGGGGCAAAGCCTTAGGTATTTGTCTGTGCAGGCTACCCATTTTCACCACATGTGGCACTGTATATGGGGGAAGGGTCTGAGAGGGAATGATGCTGCTTCCTCAGCACTTGCCGCTTTTCCGGGTAGTTCTCTTGAGCCTTCCCATATAGGATGAGCTCTCTCTAGTTATTGCCCTATCCCTGATTCCCAGAGTGGGTGGGTCTGTGGACATTTCCAGACCATGGGGGCTCTCTAAACAAATGAACTCTGCTGTGAGACCGACAGTTTCTTCCTCTGCCACAACTCCCACTGGTTTTCATAGTCAGAAGCAATGTGGCTTTATGTCTCCCCACCTACTCTGGTGCTGGAACTATAAGTTGCATGATTTGGTCTGGCGCCCGGAGCATTCAATAGCTGTCCCTACTCTGCACTTTCTGCTGGTCAGCCACAGCCCCCATCCCACTACCACTGCTGCTGTACCAAGCTGCCAAACTGTGTCCTCTCTGTCCAGGCTCTGCCATCCTCCCTATCTAGATGACTATTTCTTCTTTCTGTCATTTTTTTGTTGGACTTCGGACAAGCTCATTATTCTGGTATTTCTGGTTGTCTCTAGTTTTGAGATAGATATATTGTTTTTGATTATGGAAGGAGACGCAGCATGTCTATCTATGCCTCCATCTTGGATTCTCCTTTCCCATAATTTCTGAATGTACATTGTATAGGAGCATTATGGGGAGTGATTTGAGGCCTGGGAAATTCTCCTATTCTAAAATGGAATTTACATTTGCTTTTGGCAGGTATCTAGGTACAGAAGCAATTCTGGATCACTTTTTTTTTTTTTAAGATTTTATTTATTATTTTTCAGAGAGATGGGAAGGGAGGGAGGCAGGTAGAGAGGGAGAGAAAATCAATGTACGGTTTCCTTTCACCTGCCTCCAGCCACGTATCTGGCTGGAGACCTGGCTTGCAACCTGGTTATGTTGCCCTGGCTGGGAATTGAACTAGCAACCTTTGGGTTCGAAGGCCAATGCCTTATCCACTGTGCCACCAGTCAGGGCTGGATCACTTTTATTAAGGTCTTAGGACTGAGGTGGTTTGAAGCCAGGCTTTGGTCCCTTTAAAGATCAGACTTACTGTTTTACTCTTATGTACAATAGGAAGTAGATCTTTGAGTTTCCAATTTAAGTGTGGGTGATTTATTAGTTTTCCTTCCTTGGTGGACATGGCTTTCAGTTTTTTATTCTCTTAACTCAGGGGTTGTTGAAAGCTTCACTCATTTTCTCAGACTCTCTACTGCCTTTTCTGGAATCATCGCATGGCCTTCAAAGAAAAGTTACCCCAAGTGTTAGGCTCATCTCTCAGAATTTCCTTTTTGATCCTGAAGCTCTTCACTACCTCTTCTCTCTATGCTATTAAAGATATATATACATACATACACACACACACACACACACACACACACACATATATATATTTTGTTTTTAATGTAAGGATTGGCCTGTGTTATATAAGATGCAATTATAAAAAGCTGAATTTCTTATCCCATGCACTTTTTAATATAAATTTTATTATTGATGCATAGCATACATACAGGAAAGTAAACAACTTATGAGTACATACTGCTCAATTAATTAGCACAGTTAATACACTCAATAACCCTCACCTAATCGAGAAAGAATATCAACATCCTGAGTCTAGTTAATATCTCTTCCTCCCTTCTCCTTCATAATCATTTTTACTTGGCTTTTTTTTTTCTTTCTGAAGACTGAGGAAACCAGATGTCATTTGGCTCTCTTCAGTTTTAATTGTGAAATGCATAGCTTTGGCAAAGTCATTTCTAATTTGGTTTGCCTTTTACCCTTTAAATGTGTTACTAAGATGGTTTTCTTCTATCCCATTTTCTCTCCTTCCCTTATGATGAGCCCTCTCAAGTCTTTTAACAATCTGACATTTTAGATCAGTTTTTTTAAATTTATTTTTATCATTGTTTTATTACATTCATCCCATTTCCCCCCTCTGCTCTCCCCTTCCTCACCTTCCCAACCACCCCCAGTCAATCCTACATGTTGTCCATAAGTCATCCATGCTAGTTCCTTAACTAAACTGTTCCTCTTCTTTGCCTGCTCTCCTCTGAAAGCATTCCAAACCCGTAACCATCTGCTGATGTGTAGAATATGCCAATTCAGATTATTATCTTATATGCATTTAAGAGGCTAACAGAATATTAATGTGTTCTGTTACTTTTACTTCTCATGTCAGGCTAGCCATGTTTCTCATCAGAAACAAATTTGGAACTTTATTGTTTGGTTTAAAATGTTCTCTTGCTTTCTCCCTGCTCTAGCCATACCATGAAATCACAGGAAGAATAGCAGTCATGACTTTTTGCTATTATGATCTTGGATCTCCTTTTGACTAGCATTACAATTGACTAATTGAATTTGACTTCTAACTTCTCATTTACCACCTTCATCAGATTTCATTTTTTCAGCTCAAGTGGTTGGTATATGTTGGCATTTGATAATTAATTATTTAATAGTAATCTGATGGTGGCTGTGGAAGTCAAGATGCAGGGACAATACATGAGGTAAAACAGGAATGACCAATCATTGTCTTTCTTTTTAAGCTAAAAATAAACTCGATTTCTCCCTCTCCTACTTCTGGCTCTTGGAAATTTGGTAAATTTAATTTCTAACATCAAAGAATCAGAATCATGCCAAAATTGTCATTTTTTGTTTTAGCTCTTTTCATTTAGAAATGTTGGTCTGATGTACTCTGAGTATAGCATCAGTATATGAGGTCATCAATAAGGTTATAGAACTCTGATAGTTAACCAGAAAATCACCATCCAAATGAGTGTGATTCAAAGTTTTCCTTAAAAATGGGATACCTTCTAGAAACAAGATAATCAGGGCTCAAAATTTATCGTAAAGGAAAACCGTAGACTAATCAGTTGTGGGTGTAAGCATCTGGAACAAGGTCAGCCTGCAGCCCAGGAAAGGGAAGATCAGAGGTGGAGTTACATAGTTGTATATCCATTATTATTCTGGGGAGAAAACACTAAGTTTAGGGATGGACAGCTTGGGAGATGTCCTCTGAAGTGGGACAGTGGTGTTTTATCACACTTCATCTTAGCCTAACTTTAATATTTTGTTGGGGTTAGGCTTAAGGTTGTTGTATATACTTGATATGCTGCCCTAGCTAGGTGTCTCAATTGGTTAGAGCATTGTCCCATACACCAAAAATGGTTGTGGGTTCTGTCCCCAGTTGGGGTACTTGCAGGAGGCAACCGATTGTTGTTTCTCTTTCACATTGATGTTTCTCTCTGTCTTTCCCTTCTGCTCTCTCTAAAATCAATGAAATTATCTCCAGGTGAGAATTAAAGTAAACTTGATATGCTAATGTTTGTAATAATGGTAATAAATTCTATCATCTTTGGGTGCTTACTGTGTAGCAGAAGTCCTGCCAGTTGCCATCTACACATTGTCTCATTTACTTAAGCAATCCTGTGTAGTGGAGGTGTTAATACTTGCATTTTACTGATAAGAGGACTTGGAATCTTAGACTGACTGGAGCTCTGGGGCACTCAGGAAGGAGCAGAGGGAGCAAACTGGCTTTCTTAGTTTTATGGCTCCAGAGCTCCCTCTTCTGTTGTTTTCCCAGAATGATTGTAAGTGTGGTTTCACTTAGATCTCTTGGCTCTTGTCCCATCCTCCACTTTTAGCAGAAATATTCTTTGTTTTGCCCTTATTGTCTTAATTCAGCTCAATTTAGAGTTCATTCCCAGCAGTTTCTCCTCAGTGCAGAACTCTGCTGAAGGGGTGCTGGTAAGGTTTTGGAATTGTAGGGCCTGGATTGCTCCTCTAGCATAGTTCCTTTATTCCTACCCTTGAAATGAACCTGCAGACCCTTGTCCAGATGTGCTACTGCTACTTACTTGATGATTTGAAGGTTCTTGCCTTCCCAGGAACATCACATGTCCTTTTGCTGTCCCTTTACTTCCTTCTGTACAATTGCAATTATAACAGTTCTGTTGCTGTCAATAGTTTTGCCCATTTGTAATTTGTCCCCTAATTTTGTAATAGATATTAAACATGGGTTGTTTTATCTCCTGATGTGCTTGCTTGCCCCCCGCCTCTCTCTCTGTAAGGGAATTTGGAAGATATGGAAGAAAGGAAGGGAGGAAGGAGGAAGGGAAGAAGGCAATGCTGTCATTGTTCACCTAAAATTTTTTTTTAACATTTGATATGTAAGTAAATTACAACACTTTGGGGAGAATTCTCAGTGGAGTGTTAAGATGCCCTACCCCAGTACTTTGGGAGCCAAATGAGATGTAGGGAGAGGCAAGGGAGAAAGAGAGGGGAAAAAGAGAACAGGACAAAGGAAAATAAAAATTATGGAGGCTGGCGAGAGAATGCTGGGAGGGAACCAACAGTCAGGCTAAATTCTGCTATGGATGTAAGAAAACTAGCCTTTTTTAAGTACAAATCTGAGATTGAAAAGTAGGTTGTTCTGAGCAAAACAAGCTTACCCTTGGTTTCAAAGGTTGGAGAAGAGATTGGTAGTTGGGCTTTGGTGGTTTAAGATCAAAATAAGGTAGGAGAAACTAGAAATGGTCATTTTCCAAGAAAATAAAGCTATTAGCAAGCAAATCTCAGGGAGAGGCCATGTGTTGGTGTTTCAATCAGTAGGCCTAGCTGAGCTGGAAGTCAGCCCAGCCCAAACACTTGTGAGAAGTGAGTATAGAAGCCTCCAAACCATTCTAGTCCCCTGCATTCCAGCTCACCCCTAGGTGTCCAGGTTAAGGCCCAGACATTGTGGAGCACAGATAAACCACCTGCATTGTTTCCTGTCTAGATTCCTGCCCACAGAGCCATGAGCATAACAAAAACTTGTTGGTTAATGTTTTGCATCACTAAATATGGGTTAGCTTGTTGCATAGCAGTAGATTACCAGGGTAGCTGTGATGATTGAAGATTAGCCATTCCAGATATCAGGTGAATGTTGTAGCGTAAGCAAAGGCCTTGGAGACAACCCACCATGGCTCGTGTCTAGGGAACTAACTATTGATTACTCCAACCAAAGGAGTGACTCATGTGGCAGGGTATAGCACCACTGCAAACCAAAGGATATACCCAGGATTTGCAAGGGTCTTTTCTTCATCTCTTCATCCCAGCACATGAGCAGTCAGTCACCTTGTCCTGCTTCAGGAAAAGTGTACTTACCCAGAATTACGAATGTGTTTGCCTGACATCCCTTGAACACAGAAACTAACAAGAGAAGTCTTTTTACCTGGTTCCCAGGGTCTACCCAGAAAGGCCAGTTAGCTTCTATTGTTTTCTTGCTTGCATCCCCCCTGCTTTTCTTCTATAGTTAATCCTTTTATTAATTCATAATAATGATTTGTTATCATCTCTTTTCTTGTTTCTTCTTTTTGTCTTTGGCATTCTTTTAGCAGCCTCTTAGGTAAATGAGTATTTGAATAATAAGTTATTTTAACTTCTTCATTTTAATACAGTATTGACCCTCTGAAAGTCCCAAAAGCAAACCAGCACCATCTTTTCAAAAGTCCTATAGTATTTGATTTATATCATGCTCATACAGCAGAAAACCAACATTAATAGCCAAGTGTTCATTCCCTGTCCAATCAGTACCCTTCCTGGGTGCTGCCATTCCCATTTCACTGTCATCATGCAGTGAATTTGTCATCATGGAGGTAGACCCTGAACACTAAGTCAGAATGCAGGGAGACATCTGTGTTACTGGTCTGAGCTTCCCTTCAGTGGAAGGTGACTGCACTGAACCCCGTTCTCACTCATCAGAGTTAATTAGCCTCTAAGGAAACTCACTTATCCTAAAGAAGTGACATATTAATTTATTTTAAGGTCTGAACATTGCTTGAGCCCTCAATAAGCTCATCCACCATCTCATCATGTTGCTGGTGAAAGTGGGGCTCTTTCACAGGATTAAGAGAAAAGCATTTCACTGATCCACACGTGGGAAATTTTGGTGTGGCAAGATTTATTTGGGTGGAAGGCTGCACCTGTGCTTCGTGCCTGTGCATCCTACCATGGAAAAAGTCCAACGAAGTCTTCAGCAAGGTGAAAAAAAGGCCAGTGCCCAGAGTTTCTGTGCCATATTAAAACTTAATTGAGCGCAGCCATTTCACCATCCAACTAGTTAAGCTTGTGCTCCCTGCTGCAATCCGTTGCTGTACTGCATATCCAGGTTCCCATCTGGAGCCTGCAGTTTGGTGTGCCAATAGCCATCAGCCACATTGCTGCTGGGATTACATGGTTATGAAGAGAGAACTCATGAGTGCATTGGAGAGCCCTGGTCACTGAAAGAGAGCTCTTCTTTTTTTCCTGGGATTATATTATCTTGGGCTTGGAAAGGACCAGGAGCTTTTTCAAACTAACCAAATCAACTTCCCTAGGTTTCATGGGCTTCTGATGGTTCCAGCCCTTAGACAATTGATCCTTCTCCCAGGTTAGATTTATAGGTCTTTATGGTCATGTACCTCCCCCTGCATCATTTTGACTTCTGCTGTGCATGTGTTTACCTCCTCCCTTCCCCCCCTGCAAGAATTTGGTAATTGAGGGGGAATCAAGGTTTGTTCATTTTTGGCCTGGTAATGCTGAAGAGGTTGAAGCTGTAACTTCCTAGTGAAGCAACCAGGCTTATGCTCCTTAGATCATTAGGCTCTACAATGTCCAATGTCCTTTGCTTCTTTCCTTATTAATAATTAGCTAACTATCTATGGCAACATTTGTATCTCTAGTTTCTTTGTCCCTAGATCCCCTTGTGTACTATAATCCTTGCCAGCCCACTCTGAGCCTCCTCTCTCTTACAGACACACAGACACATACACATGGAGACAGACAGACCTGTAACAGCACAGGAAAAATCTGATGTTTTGTTTTATGATCCTCCATTTGTTATTAAACCCCTTAATGATAATTCTGTTCTAACACTATCAGATGCCCTTTTGCCAGAAGTATTCTCTTAGGGTTTAAAAACATAATGGATTAATTAGATGACATCTAATTTTAAAAAGTATTATTTTCATAGTACTTTTTAAAGTTTTCCAAAATGCAGGGCTTGATGTATTGAATTTTTGGAAGGTATAAGGTTGTATGATGGTAAGACATTTACCCTCCATGTTCTTTTTTTGCAGCAGATATTTAAAGCAAGTCATTTTAGGTGACTGGCTCCATAAATTGTTGTATGCATCTCAGATTAGAGAGCATTGCCAGCACCCTAATGACTACGTCCCTCTGGTGATATGGGTGCTGATTTAAAAGAAAGCCATGGAACAAGAGGAAATCTTTCTAGTCTTTACCTTCCCAGCAAGGAGGATTTTTGTCAACCCGGATGTTAAGTTGGGATTCATAGTTATCAAAGAGAAAATGGACTGAGAACACTTACTGATTTCATAAAACATGTCTGCAGCTATCACAAATAATTCTTGGCTACTGAAACTCATTATAGATTCAGACTGGTTATCTCTGTGTGAGGGGTGGAGAAAAACACCTATGATAAATTTTCAGAGGCCTTCCAGTAGCTCATTAGGAAAAACAAAACAAAACAGACCAACAATCAAACAAAGTGGTGTGGGAAAAGGACTAGTTCTGAGAATTAAAATGGAACAGAATGATGAGGTCTGTTTTGAGGCCAGAGTTGGGGAAAAGGCAAGGGTTTTGCTTATGTAGTCTCTGCTACAATAAAGAGAACCTTAACACAGATGGAAGTTACCCTACAAAATGTAGCCCATAATTCAAACTGTCAGTTTAACCACACTGTTTCCAGGTAAAGAGAAGGAGCCCTTGTTTCCTGGGTAAAGAGAAGGAGCGTTGTTTGCTGACCCCTGGTCCGCAGCCTGCTGCAGACCGCCCTGCTCTGTTGGCCTTTGTATCAAGGTCCCTACTTCCCTTCTTTTTAGCATTGTATTCCCTTCTGTAAGGGACCACCCAAGGGGCTGCACAATGGGGACTGAGATAGCCACCCAAACATAGGTTTTGTAAGACTGTCCATTAAAAGGAAAATACTGTTTAACTATGTATGTGTTTGTCCTTTCTACAACTGTTTTGTGTGGGAAACAAAACCCCATATACAAACTTCACCGCGGCAGCACATACAGCTGTTCCAACCATTAGGTGTCAGGTTTGAAATAGTCACTTCCAGTTTATTTTCCCCAAGCATTATTTCTTGATGTGGTTTATATTTTCACATTTGTATTTATGGTCAGGAAATTTGATATCAAAGCAAACAAATTGCATTGGCTTTATGGAAACTATTAATAGTCCTGGAGTTGGTGGCTTGGCATCGCTCTTGTGTGAAATTTGTCTGTAATTGTCCTTAACAAAAGCTACCAGCCTGGACTTCAATTCTCAATAGCCATTTACACCTCTGTAAAAGGATTAGCTCTAGCCAATTCTTACACTGTTTAAACCTTAATTTGCATCTTTATAGAGGTAGAGTTTCTAATGACCTTTCTGCTTCTCAGTTGTATTTGTGTACCTGTGGGTGGGAGGTCACTGAAGATTTTCTCTTACTGGTGAAGGTGCTAAATTGCTTCAGGATGACTAGTAAGCTACACAAATTGAATTAGTTTTGACTGACAACAGAGCGCTCTGGTTTTAGTCCTATTTTGTAGCAGTTGATGTCTTTTTAGTGTTTCGTACTAAATAGTATTCCACTGTTACTTTTGGTTAAATGTAAGAAGTAGGGTCTTAGGAGAATTTTTAAATGTAATCAACGAATTTCCTTGGGAATTAAGTGTAAAAAGAAACCAAACAAAACCAAGGATAATTTGATAAAGTAATAGTTTTAAAAGTAAACTTTTCTATCCAGACCATTTGTTGTTAGTTTAAAGATCAAAGCCTTCTTGTGTTTTGAAAGGAAGGTAGGACAAAACCAGGAGAAGGAAGCATGGAGTTTAAGGGCCAGTTTGTTTGCATTGGAATTGGAAACAATGGAGAGTTGCTTTGCCTGTTTCTCATCTTTCTGTCTATGGATTCATCTTAAATAATACTCTTATTGCTTATGGGCCACCTCTACAAATGATGCCTCTTTATTGTTGCTCTTGTTGAAATACAATTTTTTCCCCAGAACTTTGTTCTAGATGTGATCAACTATAGTGCTTATGATTCTTCACTCTCATTAAAAATGCAGTAAATGCATTTTATAAGTTTTTTTAAAGGTAGCATTATATTATGTAAATTACAGAGACAAACACATTATTATTTATTGTCAGTGACTACTACACCATTTTGAGACAATTGTTCCCTGGAGAAAATTAAACCTGAAAATCCAGCCTGTGGTGCATTTTTTGTCACGTTAGCCTGTGCTGCTCCTCACCTTGAATTGTTATCTCTCCTTCTGTCTAAATCCTGCCTTCCCAAATTCCTCCTTAGTCAATCAAGCCCCTGTGAAGCCAGGGAACTGTCGTCTCTCTACCCTCTCATGATTCCTTATTGTTTTCCCATCTATTACTTCTTCTCCTTTACTGCTCTGAAATTGGCTCACATTCCATGGTAGGTTTATCTTTTTCTTCTTAAGGGCAGGCTGTTATTCTGCTAATTGAATGCTGACAAGATAAAACTTTCTAGAAAGAGTTAGGCCCCAGATTTTGCCTAAGAAAAAGGTATTCACAGGTACTGTAAGTCATGTAGGCCAGGAGCCTGGAAGATTTAGGGCAGCAGAACTGAGGGTGAAGGAAGGACCCAACATAGGAGCTGGCCTACAGGGACTGAGAACTCAGGATTATAGTTTAAATAAGAATTTAGGATTTAGCAAGGAGCTAGAGGACTGACAGAGTGGCCCAGAATCCAGAACAGAGCCTGGATCCAAGGGGCACACTTGTATTTCCTATCCAGGGGAAAAGCCTTGTTTGGAGTTGGGGTGTCTTCAGCTTATACTTGCTACTCACTTTCTAGTAAATGGACAGAGCACCTCTCTTTCATCCTTGTGATATCAGTCACTTGGCATATTGTTTTATAAACTGTTTCATTTTCTTTTTGGGGTATGTATTGAATATTCCCAACTACACATGTGATCAGTTCCTTAAAAGATAAAATACTAATTTTGTCTTCAATATCTTCCTGCATAGGTTTTTAGAATCATTCTTCCCCCAAATAGACTTTTTTTTTTTTTTTTTTTTTAACATTTTATTCATTATTTTCAGAAAGAAGGGCAGGGAGGGAGGAAGAAAGGGAGAGAAACATCAATGTATGGTTTGCCTTTCACCTGCCTCCAGCTAAGGACCTGGCTGCAGACCTGGCTTGCAACCTGGTTATGTGTCCTGACTAGGGAATCAGACCAGAGACCTTTGGGTTCACAGGCCAGCACCTATCCACTGAGCCACACCAGCCAGGCAAATAGACATTTTTTAAAGGAAGTTGCAACCAATCTGTTTGGAGACTATCATACCATGACAAACCTAACCTAAAATAGTGGCCAAATTATTAGACTCTACAAGTTCCTCAGTAAATTGGAAATAGATAATGAAGGCTAAATCCCTCTTTCCATGCCTTCCTGTTTTTACTAACAAAGGAAATTTTATTCCAGTGGGATTTAAATGAAGAAATAATAATCGTTTTTCTACATTCAAAAACAGAGGGCCAGCCCTGGCTGGTAGCACAGTGGATAAGGTGCCGGCCTGCGAACCCAAAGGTCGCAGGTTCAATTCCCCAGCCAGGGCACATAACCAGGTTGCAAACCAGGTCTCCATCAGGTCTGTGGCTGGAGGCAGGTGAAACGCAACCATACATTGATGTCTCTCTCCCTCTCTGCCTCTCTCCCTTCCCCTCTTTCTAAAAATAATGAAATAAAATGTTTAAAAAAAAAAAAGTCAAAAACAGAGGGCCTAATCTATATAAACTTCAGTTGGCAGTTTTCAGTTTGTTAGCAGTGACAATTTAAGTAAATGTCATACGAGTTGTGGAGCTGTTACTTTGTTATAATTGACAATATAAAATTAGCCTTTTCTCATGTTAAGATTATCTAGGACTCCTATTAGCCAGGAGGAAAGGAATATGGAATAAGATTGCACAGGTATGGATTTGAACATCATTAAAGTTTTCAAAGGGTTAAAAGTTACTTCCTCTGATGTGTTTAAAACTGCCACATACACACAAACAAATTTTCAAACTGCCCCATTTTACATGTTTGTTGAGAGATAGTCTAGTTGCTGCATTTTTTATGTCTAGATTGTATTACAGATATACTGTATTTCAATAAACCACAAAGAACCACCATAGATTCTAGAAGCTGGCTGTCTGTGCTTAAATAAATACCTCATGCAGTATCAATTTTATTTTATAGGCTCTATAATCATAGTGACATTCTGAAAGAAGACCTTAAGGACTAGGAACCAGTTGCCCTTCACCAGCTTCTAAGACTCTTACCTGGGGGTGGTAGTGATGAAAACCAAATCAGGTGTTACTGTCATGAAACTACTACTGTAATGGGGTGGCATTTCAGGTTTGCAGATGCTTCCAAGAAAAGCATCTCAGAGTTGCAAAACACTAGTCCATACTCAATCAGCACAGGGATAGAAACTTGTAGTAGTTGAATTTTTAATGAACTTCACTATCTACTTTTTTGTAAATGTATCTTTTTCTAATTGTTAAATGGACATATCTATTCAATCCCTCCTTATTGCAACATTTTATGGGCTTGAGAGAGCATGGATAGCTTTTGTTGAGTATGTTATATTAGCATACCTTAGGGAATAACCCAACAAGTAACCCAGTATAGCCACCACAAAGAGGGTTGTACTTGGTAGGTCCAAACCCCAATTTGGTTCTTAAATTTCCAAGGTCATGCTAGAGATACAAGCTCACTATCTAGAAAATACAAGTCTGCAATCTACAAGTATTGTACCTATACTAGAAATATCAATAAAACCTGAAACAGAAACATACTTTCTCTGGCCTTATCCAGGACCCACAAAATCAGGAATCTGGCAGTGGGTCCCAACCATCTGGGTTAATGAGCCCTTAAGGAAACTCTAATTCCTCAAGTTTGAGAGCCACCACTCAGAGGATGTGTCTTAAGTGGCCATAAAGCTGGGATAAAAGACAAAAGTTTAATTGCTTACAGGGTAGTTGGCACATGTGAATCATGATTTTCTTTTTAAGATTTTATTTATTATTTTTAAAGAAAAGGTCAGGGAGGGAGGAAGAAAGGGAGAGAAGCATCCAAGTATGGTTGCCTTTCACTTGCCTCCAGCTGAGGACCTGGCTGGAGACCTGGTTTGCAACCTGATTATGTGCCCTGACTAGGGAATCAAACCAGCGACCTTTGGATTCGCAGGCTGGCACCAATCCACTGAGCCACCAGCCAGGACTTGAATCATGATTCTGGGTTTCTTTCCATGTCTTCAGAAGGTTTGTGGCATTAAGTTCATATTAAATGTGTTATATGTGTAATGGGGTTTGGTCGCTGGCACCTGGTAGGTATCTTAATTCATATTACATAAATGTTACCAGTGTCCTAACCCTGATTTTTATTTTGGGGACTGATTATATTTCCTCTTATTAAAATACATTCTTACCATTTACTGGTAAAAATTAAGTTTTCACTCAAATGTTGTCAGCAGATGAATGTCTATGAAAGCCAATCTATAAGGAACTCTTTTGGCTGAGAGAGTAAGAGGAGTTTTGGGTCTAGTTATTTTATATTCAGTGTCATTTTCCCTACCTTTAATGTGCCACATTGGCTATTTCATGCTAATGATATAAATAGGAAGGGTAACATGTTTTCTTTAGAGTAGAAATTAGCGTGTATTGGGTCCCATCAAGGAGTAAGGAGAATTCACATAATGGTCTCTAAAAGGACCTGTTACACACACACAAGTTAGCCAATTATATGGTTTCATTTCACCGACCACAGATGATCTTCCTAGTCCTGAATGTGTTTACACTTCCTTCTGCATATATACTAGCAATCTCCAAATTATGGAAAACACTAGAAATGACTTTCCTGGTCAGTAATTTTTCAGCCATAAGCAGTTAAGGACAATGCAGGAGAATCCTCTTTCATGTTTTTATATGAAATAAAAATACTCCTTTATAAGGTGGTGGAAGAAGCTGGCTGGGAAGGAGTTTCTCTATTCTTTAGGGCATTTAGTGATTATATGTTATAAGGTTCTTTTAACCAGGCCCCGGTTTCTTTCTGGCTGCTTTTTATTATCTGTTGAGATACTATTTGCATAAACCACAGATATGATATGTGGCATAGAAAGCATATATGCATTTATAATTTTCTGGGAAAACTGAATTGCTAGACTAAATGATTCATTATGTGACTCTCTTAACCTGGTGTGCCAAACTGATTGTTGGTGATAAGATGTGATATCTAAATCTACTAGACTAATGTTTGTTACAGTTTCTCAAAATATATATTGGATCTTTGATTTCCATTATGAAAGGATGCATTTTATATGACTATTGATCTACAGTTATGTATAAATCAAATCAACATAAGAAATTATTCTTGTTTATGACCAAATTTTAAAATTAATATCTGGAACCCTCAAGATAATTTGTATATCACAACCATTTTTAAAGCTAGACAAAACCAAAATCAGGAATGTTTACTATTGTCAATGTTCTGTTCTGTGACTATTAGAATTGTCCTTTCTGTGACAGGGGGTGCTGATTAATGCACAATGATTTATCACCAGTTTACTCTCTAGCCTTGGAAAAAGTGCCAAGTGTTCATATGACCTTTGAGAAATGAGCTGTCAGTTCTTTAAATACACATTCTTTCTAATGGGTTTTAATCATGGCACCAGATTCCCCAATGTTCTTCTTCATCTAGGCACCCCCCTATGCCCTTCAGGAATTACCTAAGTAAAATATTACTGTCAGCTTTGCAATGTCCCCTGCACCAAAGCAATCCACTGGTTAACTTCATAAACCATTCCAGAAACACAATTTGGAAAGAACAGTCTACTTTGTTCTTTAACTATTAATGACTGTCATATTAGAGAATTCTAAGCCAGGCAGAGTGGGAAGGCTCTAACAGGTTATGAATTCCTAAAAGCCTGTTGAAAAGAGCTGTGCCTAATGTGGCAGCATCCCAGGTTGTGCCCCTTACCAAGTCATGGCAGTTTATACCTGTCTCTACTTTAATCTCAATTGTGTAATGGAACATTTCCCCTGAAGCATCTTAAAAGAAAAATAAATTTTCCTACCATTATTATTGATTTTTTAAAATTTAACTTTATTGTTGTTGTATCACATCCTTCCCATTTCCCCTCCCTTCTCTGCCCTTCCGCACCTACCCACTCCCCACCAAAGTCAATCCTGCATGTTATCCATGTCCATGGTTCTTCCATGCTAGTTCCTTGACTAAACTGCTCCTGACTTTTTTTATATCAAGGATTAGATGTTCAAAGATCTTCAAATGAGAGGTTTACTCTCATTAGGCAGAATGCCAAGTCAATATTTTAAACAATTATAAATTATTAAAATATGGTTCATGTCATTTAGAGAAATTGATTAAAATTTTGGGTTTTCCTTTCTGGAAAATATTTTTTTAACTTTAAAATGATTACTTAATAAGTAGTTTTATCTTATATCAAAACCCTAATAATACTACCCATTATGATGTTTATTATTGCTCTGCTACAGTTTTCCCATTTTTTCCTCATTACTATCCCTTGCTCTAGTCACCTCTGGCTCTCATAGTCAATCTCCATCCCTGTTGTCCATGTCCATGGCATTTATACCCATTCTTTAACTTAGAGCCTTCCCCTTCTTTCTCCTTTTATCCCCCACATCCCTCCCCTTTCGTCACTGTCACTTCCTTGTTTCCACGTCTCTGGTTCTATTATACTCGTTGTTTGTTTTGTTCATTAGACTCCTGTTATAAATGAGATCATATGATATTTGTCTTTTGCTGCCTGGCTTATTTCACTGAGCATAATAGTTTCCAGGTCCAGCCATGCTATAGCAAAAGATAGGAGTTCCTTCTTTCTTTCTGTTGCATAGTATTGCATTATGTAAATGTTCCACAGTTTTTTGAACCACTCATTTACTGATAGGCACTTAGGCTGTTTCCAGCACTTGGCTATTGTAAATAATGCTGCTATGACCATAGTGATGCATAGGTTCTTTTGAATTGGTGTTTCATGATTGTTTGAATATAATTCCAACAGTGGAATCTTGGATCAAAAAGCAGTTCAATTTTTTTTTTTTTTTTTAAGAAATTCCTTACTGTTTTCCACAATGGCTGCACCAATCTGCATCCCCATCAACAGTGCACTAGGCTTCCCTTTACTCCACATCCTTGCCAATACTTATTTGTTGGTCTGTTAATGATGGCCATTCTGACCTGTGTGAAGTGGTATCTTGTTGTGGTTTTAATTTGTATCTCTCTGATGACTGGTAATGTTGACCATCCTTTCATATGTCTATGGATCCTCTATATGTCTTCCTTGAAGAAGTGTCTGTTCAGGTCCTTTGCCCATTTTTTAATTGAGTTGTTTGTCTTCCTGGTGTTGAGTCATGTAAGTTCTTCATACACTTGGGAGATCAACTCCTTACCCTTCAATTTCTGAATATTGACATTGTATCCTGCTGTTTTGCCAAATGTGCTTATTAGGTTAAGTAGTTTTTTTGGTGGACCCTATAAAGTTTTTCTATGTACACTATCATGTCATCTATAAATAATGACATTTTTACTTCCTCCTTTCCATTTTTTCCTTCTTTTACCTCTTTGGTTAAGTTTATTCCTAAGTACTTTATTTTTCTAGTTGCTAAGGTGAATAGGATTTGTTTTCTAGCTTCTATCTCTGATGTTTCATGAGTGGTATACAAAAATGCCTTTGATTTCTGAATATTTACTTTATATCCAGCTATTTTGCTAAATTTGCTTAGTAGGTCAAGTAAGTTTTTGGTGGAGTCTATTGGATTTTGTATGTACATTATCATATCATCTGCAAATAATGACAGTTTTAATTCCTCCTTTCCAATGTGGAGGCCTTTAACTCCCTTTTTTTGCCTGATTGAACTTCCAATACTATGTTGAATAAAGTGGTAAAAGCAGGCACCCTTTTCTTGTTCCTTATCTTAGGGGGAAAATTTTTAGTTTTGCCTATTGAGTATGATGTTGGCTGTAGCTTTCTCCTGTATAGCCTTTATTATGTTGAGGTATGCCCCCTCTAGTCCCTCTTTGCCGAGTGTTTTTATCATAAAGGAGTGCTGTACTTTGTCAAATGCTTTTTCAGCATCTGTGGATATGATAATGTGATTTTTGTCTTCCATTTTGTTTATGTGCTACATTATATTTATTGACTTGCAAATATTATACCATCCTTGCATCCTTGGAATGAATCCCACTTAATCATAGTGTATGAGCTTTTTATTATTTATTTATTTTTAAAGTTTTATTATTTTTTTATATGATCTTTTTAATACATTGCTGGATATGCCAATATTTTGTTGAGGATTCTAGTGCCTGTGTTCATTAGCAATATTGGCCCGTGGTTTTCTTACTTTGATGTGTCTTTACCTGGTTTTTGAATTAGGCTAATACAGGCCTCATTGAAAGAGTTTCGAAGTCTATCCTCTTTGGATTTTTTAGAATAGTTTGAGAAAGATAGGAATTAGCTCTTCCCTAAATGTTTAGTAAAATTGATCTGTGAAGTCATTTAGTCATGGGCTTTTGTGTGCAGGATTTTTTTTTTTTTTTTTTAATTACTTCCACCATTTCACTAGTTGTTATAAGTTTTTTCAGGCTTTCTGCTTCTTATTTCAGTTTTGGAACATTATATGTTTCTAGAAATTTGTTCGTCTTGCCTAGATGATCAATTCTTATCATATAGTTGCTAATAGTAATTTCTTACAACCCTTTGTATTTCTGTAGTATGGGTTGTAATTTCTCCTCTTTTGTTTCTTATTTTATTATTTGGGTCCTCTTTTTTTTTTTTTTTTTTTTTTTCTTGATGAGTCTGTTTAAAGATTTGTGGATTCTCTTTATCTTTTTAAAAAACCAGCTCCTGAATTTATTGATCCTTTGAATTGCTCCTTTAATGTCTATGTCATTTAATTCTGCTCTGATCTTGATTACTTCCTTCTACTCTATCTGGATTTTTTTTTTGTTCATCTAGTTCTTGTAGATGCAAGATTAAGTGGTTTATTTGAGATTCTTCTATCTTTTTTAGGTAGGCCTCTATATGAATTTCCCTCTCTGGACTGTCCTCACTGTGTCCCAAAGGTTTTGGGCTATTGTATGACCATTTTCTTTTGTTTCCAGAACACCTTTTAATTCTTTTTGATTTCATTGTTAACCCACCCACCCATTCATTGCTTAAAAGCATGTTATTCAGTCTCCATGAATTTGAATGATTTGGGTTTTTTCCTTGAGGTTCCTTTCTAGTTTCAAGCTGTTGTGATCCAAGAAGATGCATGATAGGCTTTTAATTTTCTTAAATTTGTGGAGGCTTGTTTTGTGTCCTACCATGTGTTCTGTCTTTGAAAATATTTCAAGTGCATTTGAAATTAATGTATATTGTGCTACTTTGTAAAAGATTCTATATATATCAACTAACTCCATTTGATCTAGAGTGTTGTTCAATGCCACAATATCCTTGTTGAATCTTTGCTTGGAAGCTCTACCCACTGTTGACAATGGTATATTAAAATCACTTACTATGAGTGTGTCGACATCTTTCTGGAAGTCCTCCAAGATTTAAGTTATACATTTAGGTGCTCAAATGGTGTATGCATGTATTGTTTACAAGTTTTATATCTTCTTGATTGATTGTTTCTTTAAGTATTATGAAGTGTCTTTCTTTATCTTTTTTTTATGGCCTTTGTTTTAAAATCTATTTTGTTTAATATACGTATTGCTACCCCAGCTTTTTTTTTTTTTCATGTCTCTTTGCTTGGAATATTATTTGTATATCCTTTCACTTTGAGTGTGGATAGATCTTTTGTTATGAGGTGCATTTTTGTAGACAGCATATATGGGTCTCATGTTTTCTTATCCATTCACCTGCCCTAAGTGTTTTGATTATAGCAATTAATCCATTTGCATTTAAGGGTATTATTGATAGGTACTTATTCATTGCCATTTTTTTCTTTTTGGACCTGTGCCCCTGCCCCCTCAGTCAGTCCCTCCCTCCCTCTCTCTCTCTCTCTCTATTTTTTAAAGCAGTCCCTTCAGTAACATTTCTTGCAATGCTAGTTTGGTGATGTATTCTTTTAGCCTTTTGTTTGTTTGTTTGTTTTTGTTTTTAATCTGGGAAATACCTTTTTTCACTTTTACTTTCCATTTTAAATGAGAGTTTTGCTGGGTAGAGTAGGTTTGTCTGCAGGCCTTTGCTTTTCATTACTTGAAATATTTATGGCCATTCCCTCTGGCTTATAGTGTTTCAAATCTGCTGATAACATTGTTGGAGCTCCTTTGTATGTTACTAGCTATTTATCCCTTGCTCCCTTTAAGATTATGTCTTTGACAAATACCATATTTTCTCACCTAATACAAGACACTAATTAACAAAACATGCAAACAAGCAAAATAGAACTTGGAGGCATGGAAACAAGAAACAGACTGACATTGTACAGAGGGGAAGGGGGAGGGGGAGAAAGAGGCGAAGATGTTGAACCATTTAGTGAAAAAACTAGTATAAATGACCCATGGACAAGGACAACATGTGGGAATTGACTGTGGGAGAGGGGATAGGGAGGGTGGGGCAGGGGAGAGCAATGGGGTGGGGTGGGGAATGGGATAAACGTAATACAACAATAAATTTAAAAAATTTTTAGTTTAAAAAAGCAAAAGCAAACAAAAAAAGATTCTGTCATTGTCTTTAAATTTTGCCATTTTATTTATTTATTTTTTTTAATTTTATTGTTGTTGTATTACATCCATCCCCTTTTTGCTCCCCTCTATCCCCCCACCCACCCACCCATTCCCCCCAAAGTCAATCCCACCTGTTGTCCATGTCCATGGTTCCTTTATACTAGGTTCTTGTCTAAGCTGCTCCCCATCTTTGCCTCTACCTATCCCTCCCCCCTACCCCGTTCCCCTGACC